>MU624722.1:1679-28512 GCA_025349905.2 Blastocladiella britannica
TCTATTTTTCGATTTGATGGCCCCACATTTCGCTCATCTGAAAAATGGACGATGCAGCTCGGACGGGCTCCCAAATCCGCCACCACGGTCAGCGGCACTAGCAGCACCGCGATCTCTCGCTCAGCAATGGCCACCGCCGCTGCAGCCGCGCGCACCTCCCCACCCCGAGTAAAGGGCGTGTCACCATCCGCTCCTGCACCACAGGCACCACAGCCGACAATTCTCCTCAGCACCAAGCCCAAGCCGTCTGGCCAAAGTGGGTCTTCAAAGCCGACCGTGACGTTTGGAGCCAACCAAGCGCAGTCGCCGCCCCCGGCGCTCCCGCCACCGTGGAGGTCGCGATCTGGAGAGGCACAGGGACCAAAGCCGGCTACTTATACCTCTGCCTTGGGATTGCCTTCGCGGGACCCACCCACCACCGGAGCGGCTGCTGCCACCGCGAATGGATCCGCGATCAAGTATCCGCTTCCACCTCGGCCGCCGGTTATGCCGCCAGTACCAGCGCCGGCACCCGCACCGGCGGCACAAGGGAGCAGCGTGCATCCCAGCCACGCAGCACCGTCAACGACGGCGGCGCCGGCCATGGCTCCTCCACCGACCCCAAGTGCCGCGCCATCATCAAAGGCACCAGCAACAGCAGCAGCGAGCCGTCATGTGCCGGCAACCAAGCTCCAGGTCCCCTCAACGCCCAAGGCCACGGCCGATGCGTTGGCGCTGAATGGCGGTGGAGTGCGTGGGCTGTTCACGCCCGCCTCATCTACCACCTCCTCCACCACTGGATCGACGACCGGCCATGGTGGACCGTCGTCCCTGTACTCGCCCGCGACGCTGGCCAAAGGCGAGGGCCTGTGGCTCGGGTCGTCCGAGGACGCGCTCCGGGGCAAAGTGCCGCCGCCATGGGCCACTGATCCGATGCTGGGTCGTCGGGCGATTGACGCCGAGCTCGAGTGGTACTTTAAAGATGCGGTGACGAGTACGGTTGGGTTTGAGAGTGCGTTTTCCTTACCCTTTATCTTTTTTATGTGTTTGCTCACCAAAAATCTTTGAGCAGAGCATTTCAAGCAGCCAACGTCGCTTCGGAAACGGGTCCCACCCAAGCGTTTTGATCCGGCACACGCTTGGAGTAGCTTTGAGGCCGACAATGCCGCGTACTCGGCGTTTCTGGCCTTGCAGCAACAACAACAAGAATGATTACAAAAAAAAAAAACCGTGCTCTTATATTTTCCCTTCTTTTTTTACATTCTCAGGCTTGGATTTGCGATTTTCTTGCGCAAAATATCGAGGGGGGCTGTATATACATGATCAGCGGAATCGAAATGAGAAAGAGAGAGAAAGAATAAACGGACCAATGGCATCTTCCAACGAGTCGTGGCCTTCGTCTCCTTTTTGCTGAATGAACCGACCGAGGAACTGGGCTGTGAGGGTTCGGAGCGCCCTTCGTCCTCCCTTAAAAGAAAGCACGAGTGCGTTATACGCGAACAAAAAAAAAACTGCAAAAAAAAAAAAAGGATAAAACGAACCGACGGCGTCTTGAACAGCATCGCCGTGTCCACAACTGTAGGATGAATGATCCGCAGCGCCTTGAAATCCGAGTCGAGCGAGTGGCCAACGATGATCGTATCTTGGTCAATGTACTGAAACACGAGCGCGCGCACTTCCTCGAGCGTGATGGTTGTGGATTTGAGTGACGTGATTCCACTGTATCATTTAAGGTGAGTAAAATTGATGCCCGATCTTTGAGAAAAAAAAATAATTTAAAGGTACCTGTAGCGCGTGTTGTAATCCAAGACCGCGCCTTTCGGCCTGACAAGCTCGTCCACCAGCACCGAATGATCGGCGCCGTCCACGAGCGACACCCGCGCCAGCTCGAGCCCGCACGTCGAGTACACCATTTCGCAGTCGAGCCCAACCACTCCTCGCCGCATCCCGGTCCCACCCGTACACGTCTCGGGCGTGACCGCAAACGCAATCTCAGCGTGCAAGTGCGCGAGTAACTTATCCCCACCGCGGTGCTCTTCCCACACGTGCGGCCCAACGTCGCACCCGGCATCGCCCATCTGGCCCTGGCAGCACTCGTGCAACCGCGTGCGTGTTCCCGACACTTGTTTGGTGGACAGCCGCATCGGATGGAACCTGCACTCGTTATAGAACGGGACCGACCCGTTGGTCATGTCCGGGAAGGGTGCGGGCGGGTCGCGGATCTCGAACGCGCGGTCGCACCGCGCGCATTTCCGAGGCGCGCCCATGACCGCCGGGTTGCGCTCGGCGGCCGGAATAAACGCCTGGCACTTGTCGACCGTCGGATACCCGGCCGCGATCAGTTCCTCGGTGTCCGCGCACCACCAGAACGCGTCAGAGGCTAGCAGTGGTTTCAGGGCCGGGGGTGGTGGCGCCGCTACCACTGCCACCACTTTGGGGGGCAATGGTTTTGCGGTTGGTTTGGTGGGTCCACTCGGCGGTTTCGCAACAGCAGCGGCAGGCTTCGGCGCCGACTTTGCGGGCGCCACGGATGAACGCGGTCCTGTCGCCGGAAGCGCGATTATCGGGACCACCGGCCGTTTCAACGGTGCTCCTGCGGGAGGTGGAGCAGTCGATGCGGGCGTCCCAGTCGAGTTGGCGGGCTTCGTCGTCAGTGACGGCCGGCGTGCGACAGGTGCAGAAGGTGCTTGAGCGCTGGATTTCGTGGTGGCCGAGGCGGTTGGTGCTGGCGCCGATCGCGTCGCTTTTGCCACGGTTGGCGACGGCGGTGGCGTACTCTGGCCCTTCACCGCCGCAGCTGCGGCCGCCGTCCGTTTCCTTGTGGCAGCGGTACCCCCCGTGGCCGCGACTTTGGCGGCCGGTGGGCTTCCGTCGTCCTCCTCCTCCACATCTTGCTGATCGCCATTCGAAGCGGCAGCGGCGGGAGCGCGGCGCTTACGCGTTGCCGGCGCTGGTTTGGCGGGTACCAGAGGAGACGCCGCCGCAGCTGCTGCCGCCGCGGCAACGCGCCGAGACGATCGCGTTTGCCGGCCAGAAGGTTCGTCGCCTTGCGAGTTGGAGGACCCGAGATCGGGGCTTTCCGCCAGCACATCTTCGTCGGCGGTGCGTCGGCGTTTCCGGGCGGCAGTGGCCGGCGAGCCGGTGGGCTCTTCCACCGCCGGGTGTTGCGGTGGCGGTGGGACGGCAATAACGGGGTTGATTGGTTCCGACGCCAACGACAACGACGACGACGACGACGAATGTTGTGGGACGGTGCGGAGTAGCATGTTCATGATATCCATGCCGTCCATGGACCCGAGCGGGATCGGTTGCAGCGGCGGCGGGAGTGTGACCGGTCCCGAAGAATTGGTTCCAGACCCGTATGGCAACGGGAGCGCGATCGGGGAGCTGATGTTGCCGAGACCGTTCTCGGCATCCATTGGAGCCGTGGTCGTGGCCTCCGTCGTGGCAGTACCAGTCAAAATACTTGTCGGAACAGGACCAGAGTATGGCAACCCCGACGCGTACAGAGCCGACAGCGCCTCGGTCCCGAGCCCGGCAGGGAGTGACGGCCCGATTTGCGTGAGCCGCTGCAGCCAGTGGGTGATAACCGAGCAGTAGCCGTCTAAGTTGGACGCGCGCTTGACGGCCGCGGCTTCAATGACGCGTGCCACCGTGAGTGGGACTGCCGACAGGACCATAGGCGCGTACGATTTGGCTCGAAGTTGCGTGAGCACGGGCTGCACATACTTTTACGGTAAGGCCATAGTGAAAAATGGCTGTTTAAAATGGTATCGTACCGCAGCCAAAACGTGCATGGCGGCGCGGCGGTACGGAATCGAAATCGGGTGCTGTGGGTCGAGGTCTGGGTCGGCGACCGCGATGTGCGCCAGGTCCGGAAACCGAGTGGCGAGCAGGTACGATTTGTCCTTGACGAGGCAGTCCAGCACGGGTTTGGAGAGCACCGAGATATTGTTATTGCTATTGCTATTGCTATTGCTGCTGCTGGTATCGGCAGCGGCCGTCATGATTAAGTACTTTATTGAAAGAGAAAACGATATATATTCAGCCCAGGAAATGGAAGGCGATGAACTGCAGGAGCACGGTGCCGACCAGGAAGTGGGCGAACCCGCTGTCCATGAACATATTGTCAGTATCAAGTACTACACTGTCAACCCAAAAGTACATACCGCTGTGGGTTCCAGTCCGGAATCAGGTCCTTGTTGGCGGGGTTGGACTGCATTCGCAGCGACACTTGCATTTTTTTTTAGAGGTCAGCGCGGCATGATCAACCTCAATCGAAAAAAAAAAAAAAAAAAAAATTACCCCCAAGAACAAACGACGCGACCGCGTGCCCGAACCCGGCCAAGAACGCGTTGAACGGGTAGTTCCCCGCCACTAGCACGTACACGAACTGCGTGATGCCCGAGAACAGCAGGTACGCCAGGTACATGTCAATCACTTTGAGCATGGGCGCGGTGGCCTTGGAGTAGCTGCGCCACAGCGCCTCGGTTGCGCCGGCAAGGGTCGGGGGGAGCTGGGTACTCATTTCTTTGACGTCCTCTTTGGTTTTGCACGATTAAAATATTCAAGAAAATGGCAACGAAAGCAGCGTACGTTCCATGACCACAATATGCCCAATACCAGACTAAAAACCCAATATTTATTAGACAGGCAGCAGCCAAGATCAAGTCGGAAATGTCCGTCGACGAGCTGCGCGCGGCCGAGGAGCTGTCGTTCAAGACCGGCCCGCTGTCAGTGCTCTCGGCGGCCATGAAGAACAACAACCAGATCCTCATCAACTGCCGCAACAACCGCAAGCTGCTGGCGCGCGTCAAGGCGTTTGACCGTCACTGCAACATGGTTCTGGAGAGCGTGCGCGAGATCTGGTCCGAGGTGCCCAAAGCCGCGGTCGGGAAGCCCGCGGGAAAGCGGAAGCCGGTCACCAAGGACCGGTACATTTCAAAGATGTTTTTGCGCGGCGACTCTGTTATTTTGGGTATGCATTTTGTACTTTTAGGCCATTAGATTGGTTACTGACACATACCATGCACTACAGTCGTGCGCAATACCGGGTCCGACTAACCGACGAAATGCATAACGATTTTTTTTCATTTTTCATTTGGCACTCTTGGTACTCATTCACCACTCGTACGAGAACCGTTCCAGCGCGTCCGTCGCATCTTTGGCGTCCTTCTGCGCCTTCTTGCGCATGTAAAAGATCGGGCAGTCGTTGGCCGAGCACAGCACGTCCAAGTGCAGCGACCCCTGGCACGTCTGGCACTGCGTCCACAGCCGCGCGTACCGTTCCTCGGCCCGGTTGGCCGCCGCAATCTGTTTTGCGTACAGCATGGGCAGTTTCTCGATGCAGTGGTCGCATACGGCCCGGGCAGCGGCCGCGGCGCCCTTGAGTGGAGCTCGGCACCCGAGACAGTGTACCGTCTTGACTGCAAACTTCATCAGGCCGCCTTGCGTGGGAGCTGCCACGATCACGGTGCGCGTGTGCTCTCCCGACACTATTTCCATGGTGTGAGTCAATCAGCTGCAAAAAAAAAAAAAAAAAAAAAAGGACAGAAAGAAGCGTACAAAGCTTGGCCTCGGTCTGCTCGCCCAAGATCGGTTCAAAGATGCGCAGCAGCGGCTTGGACAGCTGGTTCTCCAAGTAATACTTGGTATCGATCGGCAAGTTGTGTTCGAGCACATAGATCGGGTCCTCGGCCTTCTCGTACGCGGCGGCACCTTTCGACCCTTTCACAATGACGTAGGCGACACGATCGCCCAAGTTGGGCGCGGACCCGGCGTCGCGCTTACGCATGCGTTCCGCCAACTCCACGTGCGGCTGTTTTGCCGCGTAGTCGGCTTTGGCCAGGGCTTTGGAAATCACCAGCTGCGACAAGTCCACCTTGTTCTGGAGCAAGTCGGCGATGGTGCGTTTCACAAACTCCACGGCCCCCGGCACGTCGCGCTCCACCAGGATCTTGCGCAGCGCTGTGTCAATCACGTGCGCGACCAGCGGTGCATTGTCGCGGCGCACCGTCTCAATGCCCTTGGTGTCCATCTTGTCAAACTTGTCGGCGCGCGTCCAGTACAGGCCCGCGTACCGTTTCTTGTTGATGAGCAGGTATGGGAAGTACACCTTTTCAAACTCGAGCTGGATGGGGCGCACAAACTGCGTGGACACAAACTTGGCCGCCTCTTGGCCCAGTTCCATGGCCTTGGCCAGGTCCGCGACCCCAAACTTGACCATGACCGAGTCGGTGTCACCGTAAATCACATGCGCGTTGGCCGGGTACCCGTTGGCGACCGTATACGTCTCCTCGACCACCTGTTTCGTCCTTTCAATCATGACGCGGCCAAAGCCCGTCACCGACGACGAAATCTCCAAGCAGGGGAGTTTCCCGACGGTGGCGCCCGTGAACCCGTACACCGAGTTGGCCGAGATCTTGAGCGCCAGCTGCCGGCCGTCCAGCACCGCGCGCTTGAACGGGTCCGTCTCCTTCTTCAGGTCCTGTTTGGCGCGTTTCCGCGCCGCCAGTAAGTCCTCGAGAATCACCGGCAGCAGTCCTTTACGGCGGTCGGCCTTGACGAACGCGTTGCCCGTCGGGGTCACCGTATAGTCCACGTCGGGCTTCAGCTGCAACGCGTCAATCACGTGCTTTTGGACCAGCGTCGTGTAGCACAGGTTGTGGGCCATCATGATGGACGGGTACAGCGATGCGAAATCCAGGGTGGCGATGGGCACGTCGTAGTACCCGCGCTCGGGCTCAATGACCGTCGCGCCCTCGAACGTCTCGTCCACCGGCACCGCGTCGCCCGTCTTGAACGCCGGAATCACCAGCGCGTGGTGCTTGGCTTTACGGTACAGCTGCGAGACCACCTTGATCTGCTGCCCACGCGTCAACAGGTAGTTGAACGGCACACCCGTCACACGGGCCATTTCCGACAAGTTGATCACGCACATGAGCTTGTCGAGCAGCCGCTGTGGGAGGTACGCGTCCTTGAGGCAGTACACGGCCAGCCGGCGCCGGGTTTCGGCGGTCCCGTTCTGCAGCTCGGTGATGATCGAGTGGTGTACGTCCTCCTTTTGCTCCCCCAAGAAATGCGCCGACACTGCGTTGAGCGAGTACGACCGCAACTTGTGCTCGCGCTGCATCAGCGGCAGCAAGTCGAGCATCAGCCGGCCGTCTAGCGTGACCGACTTGGAGTCGCGGGTCCCGAACGCGCGCGACGAAAACCGCGAGTCCTTGGCCTCGGACTTGACGTTTCCGAGTCGGCCCAAGTACGCGAACCGGTCGACTTTCAATTTCTCGGCCCGCTCCAGCAGGTACGTGAAATCAAAGTTGAGGATATTGTACCCGGTGACCAGGTCCGGGTCGGCGATGCGCACAAACTCTGCCCACGCGGCCAACATCTCGGCCTCGGTCGCAAACGACCGCACGTCCGACCCGATGATCGCCGAGCACGTGCCGAGCGTGAACACGTTGCGAATAAACGGCACCTTTTCGCCCTGCACCGTCACCATGTTGGCGATCTGAATGACCGGGTCGATCTGTGGGTCCGGGAAACACCCTTTGCGGCCCGCGCACTCGATATCGAACGACAGGATCCGCAGGGGCGCCATGTCCGCCCACTCGCCCACGGGCTCGTGCGCAACCACCGACGTGTACACCACGTCCACTTCGATCTGCGCGCCGTGTTGGCCGGCGTCGCGCGTCCCTCCACTCGTGCGACTGCCATGCGTCAGGGGTTGCCTAACCGAGTACGTTCCACGGGGCAGCGTCATCCACGCCATCCCCGCAATGTCCGCGTCAATCATGTACCGCAGAACGTGCGCCAAGTTGGACTCGTACGTGAGCGACCCGAACGATAGGTGCTCGTGGCCGTCGATGCGCACGCCGCCCGACTCAAAGAAC
Organism: Blastocladiella britannica; assembly: GCA_025349905.2. Classification (NCBI taxonomy): domain Eukaryota; kingdom Fungi; phylum Blastocladiomycota; class Blastocladiomycetes; order Blastocladiales; family Blastocladiaceae; genus Blastocladiella; species Blastocladiella britannica. The sequence goes on from MU624722.1 coordinate 9,551, forward strand.
CGGCGCAATGTGGGTGTGTATTTTGGGTGCGCGAGCGTGATCTTGAGGTACCCCGTGGTGCGGTTGCCGTGAAAGTACATGATGGATTCCTTTTGCACGAGCTCGACGCCCAGCACATAGCCGTTCGGGTGGGGGCCCTTTTTATCTTGGTGGAGTGCGCGCTAATACACGTAGTGGTCAGATTAATCTAACTCAATATGGAAAGGATGTATGTACGCACATTCAACGACCGCAAGAGATCCGGAATCAAGTGCGGCGCGAATCCGGTGGGCTCGGGCACGAAAAAGTACGGGAAGAAGCCGTGGACGTGGCACAGCACCGATTGGCCGGCGGCAGTGACCCCGTAGAACCGGAACGTTGGCAGCTGCGCGTGCGGTATCATGGGCGCGAGTTGAGCGGCATAGGGTAGCGTGAATCCGGCGGGAGCGGGCTCAGAGTACTCGTCGGCCTCGATTTGCTGGAAGACTGCATTTCATTTTTTTCAGCTAAAAGTTATATAACTCAAGGACACCATTGAAAGTACCAAGATCGGAATGCATGGGATCCCAGGTGCCGGCGGGAAGGGGTTTGCGCGACCACAGCGTGGTCGGGTCCACGCGTTCGGCTACGGCCAGGGCTGTGGTGGACTGCGAGAGCGCCTCGAGTTCCGTCTCAAAGGCCGACGGCGCGACGGCTGTGGATGAAGATGACCCGGACGCGACGGCTCCAGTACCGGTACGGCGGCGCTTGGGACCGGTCGTTGTTGATGAAGATGGTGCAGCTGGTGCAGATGGTGGTGGAGCAGCGCGCTTGGTCGCTCCTCCCGCATTGGTGATGGCAGTTGGTGTGCTCATGGCGTTTTCGTCCTGAAATGCTAGTACTGGCACTGCCGGCGACGGTGCACTGGCCATTCTTATTGAAGCGAGAATTCGGGTGGACCTTAGTTCGTTGAAAAAGAAATTCATTCAAGACGCGTGTGAGATGCATCAAAAAACAATCAAATGCCAAACTTCTCCGCCAGAATGCGCATGGTATCCGCGGGCTCCTTGACCGCATGCCCGGTAACGCTCTCGTGCACAAACAGCTCGTAGTCGTTCCCGCCCGGCATGTAGTTGTCCCCAAAGAAATGAATCTCCGTGAACCCTTCGTTGGCCAAGTGGCGCAGGCAGTACGTCTTGTCCCAGCCCGTCGGGAACACGTCAAACGAAATCTGCCCGCCAATCGAATACGTCAGGCCCAGGTCTGGGAATGCCGCCCGCAGCGCTTCGATCATGGTCTTGCGCACATTGTGCACCTTGTCGTACGCAAAGAAATCGGCGCGTTCCGGGTGCGAGCAGTCGCGGCCGATCGGGGACACGTTGATCATGCCATTGCGGAATTCGATGAATGTGCCCCTATAAATCCATTTTGTCAGTATTTCGACATTTGCTGCTCAAAAGATAATTGTATGTACCGCTTGACTGGAATGTCCAGGTCGGCAATGTAGTGCAAGATGAACTTGACGAGCTCCTGGTACTTTTTCTCGCCGATCCATTCAATAAAGCTCTGTTACTCCAAAAAAAAAAAAAAAAATTGTCAATGAGGACCAACAAAATGGCTGATAAACTGTTTACCTGCGACGCAAGCTTTTGGCCAAGTCGGAAGGCAGTGAGGCCGTTCTCCGAGAACCCAAAGTCAAAGAGGTCGAGGGCTGTTCTTGCTAATGGTGTTAGCGTATTGGCCACGGTTTTTACACAAAGGATACTGTCAGACCATGGTCGCCAATCTGCTCGTGCTGCTTGGTCAGATCCGAGCCACCAACAAACCCAATCACGACACGTTTGCGCAGCCGCTCGAGCGTGGCCAGCATCTCGGGCGAGATGGTCTACATATTCTCCATATTGGTTAAACAAAAGTCGCTTTCCAGAATCAAAATATTGTAAATGACCTTGCGCGCAGGCGTCAGCGGGCCATCCACGTCAAACAGCACGATCGTCGAGGGCTTTTCCTTGTGGGACCAGTTGGACATTTTTTATTATGAAGCGCTTGAAAGAGAACAACACAAGAATGGTGGTGCCACGCTGGATGGTCCCACCTGAGAAAATATTCACAACTTGGATGCCGGCGGAGCCCACAACAGCCGCCCCTCCATCCCCGCATCCACATGGATCACGGTCCCCGTGACGTTCCCCGCCGCGTTCCCCGACGCCGCCCACATGACCGCGCGCGCCACGTCCTCGGGCTCGCTGACTTTGCGCAGCGGCGACGTGGCCATCGCCTGGCCCAGCAAGTTCGGATCGGCCAGCGCCCGCGCGGCCATGGGCGTGCGGATCCAACCGGGAGCCACCGTGTTGATCCGGGCCCGCGGGTGCAGCGTCCGAGGCAGCTCGTTCTTGAGCGACCGCAACAGGCCTCCTGGCTGGAACGCCGCCTTGGAAGACGCGTAGTCGGCATGGTATGCTTCGCCGAATCCGCCGGCGGTTGATCCGATCAGGACTGCAGAGATGTTGGTGAAGGTGGATGGGAGCGCTGCAGAAGCCACTGCCCGGTGCCAGTGCTTGAGGAACAGGAATGTGCCCTATTGTATTGTATTGTTAATCGAATCGTTGGCCCTAAGCTCCATTCCAGTAAAGAATAATAAACGAACATCCAGGTTGACGGCCAGCGTGCGTCGCCAGCGCGTCAAGTCCATATCGGCCACAGCCACGTCCTCGGTCGGCCAGATGCCATGCGCGACCACCAGGATCGTAGGCGGGCCCCAGCAAACCGACCATTGATGGGGCGAAGGGGCAGCGGCGGCAGCCACAGCAGCCGCAACTTGGTCCTCGTCCGTCACGTCGGCCTGTACCGTGCGCAGGTGCGTGGGCCCAAGCTCGGCCGCCAGCAGGGCCAGTGGGGCGTCGGTTTTCAGGGGCGCGTTGTGATGAGCAGTGACGCGGGCGCCTGCCTCGGAGACCAGTAGGCGCGCAAGGACCACGCCGAGACCACCCGAGGCGCCGGTGATGAGTACGTGCGCGTTTTCGAGGCCGAGGTACGACGACGACATTCGTTCTTTTCTTACCGAATTCAAGAGAGAGAAAGAAATGAGCTTGATCGCCGGTTTAGCTCACTGGTAAGAGCGCTCCACTATCCAGAAATGAGCTTGATCGCATTCACGTCCCCACAGCCCGAGATTCGCGTCGGGACACTGCGCGGCTCCTCTACAAATGGTGTCGATTCATTGTCGGGGGTAGCCCGCGCCGAGGCCGATGCGCGCGTTTCCCCCGCCGTGACGCGTGTCCGCGGCCTCGCCGCCGCCATCTGTGCCGCCCCGACTCCCAACCAGCACGCGCGTCGAGCGGCCGTGGAAGCCGCCACTATCAACTGGTCCTCGGACGACGCCGACTCGATTGGTGGCGAGGGCGCTGCCCTTGCCCTGGTAGCCGCTGTGGCCGCGCTCGAGTACGCTTAAAAATATCATATGGATCGAATGGCAACTAAACGGTGGCTCTGGATAGATCCCACCACCAGCTGGCGGCAGTGTACGTGCCCCTGTTCCCGGCCGCCCTGACGCTGCTGACGTCTTCGCGCCCGCATGTGTACTTGGCCCCGGCTCTCGCGGTCTTAGAATCAGCCCTGTCGCTGTGCGTCCCAGCGCACACCGCGGTGGCCCGGCGCGGCGGCTGGATCAATGTCCTGTGGCACGAGCTCCTGGACCGCACCGTCCCGCTCGCAGCAGCACCCGCAGTGGATGCCGGGTCCGGGTGGGCGCAGGCCGTCGCGCAATGCGCGTATCCGGCGCTAGCGCGGGTACTAGTTCTTGCAGCAGCCACGCGCGACACCTCGCCCGACCCCCTGACATCCTGGTCGCCTGGACATTTCGCGGACATGGGTGCGGCCGTCGACCGCGTGCTCTCGGCGCTCGAGGCGTGTGCACGGGCGCCGTCGGCGTCGGCTGCCGCTCGCGCATCGGCCACACGATTGCTGGTGCACTTGCTACGCGCCGACACGTCCAGGGTCACCCCGGTCTCGGTCACCCGCCGCGCCGTCACCCAGCTGTGTCTGCCCGTGCAGTGGCTCGGGGCCGTGAAGGAACCGGGACCGGCGATGGTGGAGGCTGCTCGGTGTGCGCTCGTGGACGGTCTGCTGGGCCTGTACCTGATTCATGGGGATCAGGACGATTCGTCGACTGCGATCCACCCACGCGTGAGACCGGTGCTGCCGCGGGTGCTGGCGGCTCTAGTGATGGGCGAGCAGGGTGCGGAGCGGTGCGGGCTTGGAAACGCGTGGCAGCGAGCATGGAAGCGCGTTGAGGCTGGGTACGACGGCGATAGTGATCGGTGGCGAGCCGACGTTGCGCTGGTGCGAGCGGTCTCAGCGGGGAACTCTTCGCCTTCGGTCCCCTCTCAAATGACGTTGCAATGACCTACATGTGTGCGTCATTCACCGAGTGCGCGTTCAATAACAAAACCGTCTTTCGTTCGCTTCTCTTCCAGCGACGTCAAAAACGCTCTTTCGTTGTCCACACACTCAACTCAATAATTATAAATGGTCAAGCTCGTCTCCTCTGATAACATCACCGTCGACGTGTCGGCCGAGGCCGCCAAGCGCTCAGTGCTGCTCTCCAACCTGCTCGAGGACGCCTCGCCCGAGGGTGAGGAGGTGACGATTCCGGTGCCAAACGTGACTGGCGAGACGCTCAAGAAGGTCTTAAACTATTTTTTTATAACTATTTGCCGTGTTGACCGGTCGTGGGCAAAAGCAACGGTCGAAAATATTAATGGAACAATTAAAATAACATAACAGGTCTTCGAGTACTGCGAGCACCACAAGAACGACCCCATGCCCGACCCCAAGGAGGATGACGATGACCTGATCCACATCAAGCGCGCGGTCGAGCGCATCACCGACTGGGACGCCGAGTACGTCAAGATTGAGAAGGAGCCGCTGTTCCAGGTCATCTTGGCCGCCAACTACCTTGACATCAAGCAGTTGCTGGACCTCGGGTGCCGCACCGTCGCCAATATGATCAAGGGCAAGACCACCCAGGAGATTCGCGACTTCCTTGGCATTGGTATGTTTTTCTTATTTGTCGATATGTGGCGGTTTTAACAACTGACTCTTATTTTTTACAACCAACTCAGTCGTGACCCCCGAGGAGGAGGAGCAGATCAAGAAGGAGAACCAGTGGGCAGTGGATGTGCGTACTCAATTCTTTATTTATTTCATAACTCAATTGAGCTGACCTAAAAAATTTTACTAAAACAGATCATTGAGAAGGAAAAGGCCGAGAAGGAGGCAAAGAAGAGCTCGAGCTAAACAGTGTCTCTATGTGTAAATGCATTAAACCTTTTTTTTCAGCAAGAAGTACCACGCGTCCACAGCTGGATCGAGTAGGGAACCTCCCCCGTCGACACTTGCCCGCCCTCGGGTACCGCCTTGACCGCGTCCGCGCCCACCAGCCGCACCACCTCGGCCCAGTCGGAAACGCGTGTAAACTCGTTCAACACTTGTTCAGTCGGGAACCAGGTATCCGCGTCAGGCACCGCGGTCTCGACACGCGTCAGAAACACGCGCGTGCATGCTGGCAGTTGCAGCGCCTCGGCGTAGATCTGACCGCCGCCAATCAGGTACACGTGCTCCAAGGTCCCAGCCGCGTGCATTCCGTCAAGGTGGGTCAGGGCGCTCGGCAGCGACGCGAATGCCACCAGGTCTCCATGGTCCTTGTTGTTTTCACTGTCATCATCGTTTTCGTTCAGTGGGTGCGGACAAGCTCCATAATAAAAAAAAACCATACAGGAACGCGGCCGGGTTGCGCGTCAGCACCACGTTCAGGCGCCCGGGGAGCGGCCGAAACCGCGCCGGGAGCGAGTCCCAGGTCTTGCGGCCCATGACCACCGCGTTCTTTACTGGGCCAGCAGTTGTCAGGTCGCGGAAAAACGCCATGTCGGTCTTGAGCCGCGGCCACGGAATGCCACCGGCACGTCCGATCGCGTTGTCGGTGGCAGCGGCCACGACCAGTGAGAATGGTTGGTGTTTCATCATTCAGATTTTTTCCTGCAATAAAAATCGGAGAATGAAGGAGTTTTTAAATACGCGAGTCCCGGCGGACCGAGCATCCCAAGGAGCTGATTCCATTCAAGACTCTGGCGAGAAGGTAGGGAGGCGCGGGCAAAGTACAACGCACGGCGTGACCAGAGGTTTTTCCGGTGACGCACAGATGCGAATGCCCACAGGAAATCGGCCACGGTGCACTGCTGCACCCCCAGCAATCAACTTGGACTCTTTACTTCTTTATATACCGCGACTTGCGTCCTCAGCTCTTTGCACACACACAAAACCATTTGCCAAAAAGCCATGGCCATCCCCGACCGCGCCGAATCGCAACCGCTGCTTGCGGAACCGCAGCAAGCAACCACAGCAACTTCGGCAGGTACCTTCCGCCCGCGCACGCCGTCGTCTACTTCATCGTCCTCGGCTGCCGCTGCTGTTGCTGTGGCAACTTCGCCTTCATCGCACAAAGGCCCATCGCCCATCCGCCCCTCGGCCCGCTCTCCCACCACTGACCATGCCGCCGGGGATCCGCGTGGTGGCCGATTGCCTAGTCCTGCGCGTTCGGCCCACAGTTACATGTCCGAGAACGAGACGGTCATGAACTTGGCCCGCGCCATCAAGGAGGCCAAGCGCACGCTGCGACTGTCGTTGCCGTCCATCACGTCGTATGTGCTGAGCTTTGCCAACCGGTATGTAGTTTTATTTGTGGAGCGATGTGTGAAAAAATGCAACTGATCACCCTAACGTGAAATCAACCAGCCTCGTCGTCACTTTTATGGTCGGTCACCTGGGCGCCAACGAACTCGCAGCTTCCACCTTGGCCGTCATGGTATATATACTCTTTACTTTAAAGGTTGTGACATATTCTTACCAGTAATAACATAGTTTGGCAACGTGGCCGGATTCTCCATCTGCTTTGGCCTCAGCTCGGCCCTCGATACCCTCGCCAGCCAAGCAGTCACCGGCGCGTCCAACCCGCGCCAAGCCGGCGTGTTTTTGCAACGCGCGATCCTGATCAACCTGATGCTCGCGATCCCAATCTCGCTGCTGTGGGTGTTTGCTGAGCCGCTCCTGCGGCTTGCGCACCAGGACGCGGAACTGTCGCGCATGGCCGGATCGTACATTCGCATCATGCTGGTGTCGTTTGCACCCAACATTGTGCGCGACCTGGTGGCCAAGTTCCTCAACGCCCAGGGGATCATGCAGGCCCAGTTTTACGTGTACTTGGTGGTGCTGCCGTTCAACGTCGCATTGCAGTACACGCTCGTGTACCTCGACACGCCGATCCGCTTGGGCTTTTACGGCGCCGCGTGGGGGTCGGTTATCAGCGATATCTTCTCTGCGCTGCTCATCATTGCGTACGCGGTGTTTATCAGCGGACACCAGTGCTGGCAACCGTGGTCGCGCCAGGCGCTCTACGGGTGGGGACAGTACCTGCGCCTGGGCTTCCCGGGTATGCTCATGGTGTGCGCCGAGTGGTATGTTTTTCCTTTTACTTATTCGCTACCACCGCTCACCTATCCAAAATGCACAAATTAAAGGTGGATGTTTGAGATCGTCGCCCTGATTGCCGGCGTCTTTGGCGCCCGCGTTCTGGCCGCGCAGTCCATCATTATCAACACGTCGTCCATCGTGTACATGACGTACCTGGGCATTTCGGTGGTCAATTCCAACCGGATCGGCAACTTTTTGGGCGCTGGTAAGCCCATGCGCGCCAAGTTCTCGGCCCAGGTGTCGATTGCTATGGCATTTGTGTTTTCACTGGTTTTGGGTACTGCGGTGCTGGTGTTCCGCCGTCAATGGGGTATGTGTGTTTGCCCTTTTTATTGGACTGAGTTAATACTGACGTGGTCATGATTATACAGCCTCCCTCTTTACCAATGATATGGACGTGGTGGCACTGACGGCGGCGGTGCTGCCCGTGTGCGCACTGTTCCAGTTTGCCGACGGCGGCGTCTGTGTCACGGGCGGCGTGCTGCGTGGGTGCGGCAAGCAACATGTCGGCGCCGTCCTGAATTTGGTCGCGTACTACGTTATTGGGCTTCCATTTGTGCGTCCCTCTATTTTTTTTCTCTGGCATAACGAAGTACTAACACCCCAAAAATTTATTAGTCGGCCCTGCTTACATTCTACTTTGACCTCCAACTGCTGGGCATTTGGCTCGGCCTGGCGGCCGCCCAGATCCTGTGCTACGCGGTGCAGGTCATGTACGTCAACTCGCAGATCGACTGGGCCAGCGAGTGCCGGGTCGCCCAGCAGCGCGTCAACCACAACTTCCATGTAGCGGCCGTCGCCCACGGGCTGGACGAGGACGACGATGACTTGATTGAGGACGAGGACGATGATCTGTTGCTCTCGGCATAGGGATAAAAGAAATCATTCACTTATTTCCTGAAAATAGCACATACTTTATATATATTCTCTTCTTTTTATTTCAGTAGATCCAGGACTTGTTGAATAGCAGCACTTTCAAAATGGGACACATCTGCAGCAACTTCGTTGGCCGTTGCTCTACTCGTGGTTTCTGACAGAAGCGCCTGCCCCGTTGCCTTGAAGAGTGGGCAGCTGTGCGGATGAGCAGTCTCGTACTTGAGCAACGCGACAACGCATTTGCAGGCAGAGTCCACATCGAAGTCATGCAGGTCCGAGTCCAGCACCGCGAACATGGCCCGCAAGTAGTCTACGGTGAGCACCGCTGCCACCATCTGGTTGTTCTCGTACTTTACGCTCGATTCAAAGACGTTCGACAGGACCGCGACGGCCTCGGACCGGACACCAAGCGACGGGGTCGCCTTCGATTTGTGGCGGCCCAAGAGCAGTTTGACAAGCCCGGAAACCATTCCAGACGCAACCACCGCAAGAACGTGGCCCAAGGTGCCTTCCGCGATATAAGATGCAGCCAGCAGGCACGGCTCGAGCATCTCAGGAGACCCGCGGGCAAGAAACATGCGGCCGAGTCTCAAAAACCCAGCGTCCAGGACAAGTTGGGTCGCGGAATCGCCATAAGCAGTCAGGGAAGTAAAGATATTAGCCAGGGACTTTACGTTATGCCCACCAATGATGCCATCAGGAAACATGTACGTGTGCGCCTCGGTCCTTAATGCGGAAGCAGCCAAGGGAACCAGGAGCTCAGCGACACGCAACCCAGTTGAGCGATCGGAAATATCAATCAACGACTGGAGTGCATCTGCCGCGTCAGTGCTAATTTGCTCGTCCACCGATTGCACAAGAAGGAGCAGCGCTGGAACCAGATCGCCGAGCGTTTGGTTGTGTTCCGTGTGCCATTCCACAGTAATCATCCAGAAAAGGCCCGTCAACGTATGGAGCAAATCGACCGGCACCGAAGCGTCCTGTAGTTCCACGGACTCGGCCGTCACCAACGTGGCCAGGCGCTCCACAAGCCTTAAACCAACAAGTGTGCTGCGGTAGTCAGAGTGCCGACTAGCCAACTCGGCAAGGATATTCACCGCCAGGTTGCGCAGTTCAAAGTTGCCAGCACTGTTCGATAAATGGTTCAGCAGAATCGGAACCGCGCCAGAATGGAGGATTCGTTTCGAAATTTCCTACGAGGGACCGATTACGCAGAGCAAGGCACGGGACGCATGGGTCGCAACCGCGGCTGTTGGGTGGCGCAAGAGTGGAACGGGGCGCGGAACCGGGTTACATGCCAGCACTTCCTGTTCAGGCACATCGTGGACTACATAGCAGTGTATTAGGGAACATGGGCGCTAAAGAAAGAAAAGTGAGGATGCAAACCATCAAGCGCGTGCTGCATCCCTTGCAGCCCAGCCAAGAGGTTTTCTTGGTCCTGCTCATCCTCGAGGGCGAGCACCATTTCGAGCGAGTTCATCATGACTGGGTTCAATTTTGGAGCATGGCGGTCGACCAGTGCAGCAGCGATCGCAATAGTATCCATATCGCCAAGGTCGTGGCTATCGGTGGCCTTGATATACGCGTAAATGCGGGCCAAGCGCAGCACGAGGAACACGGACTCGTCGTGCGTTGTCATCAAGAAAACGCCATACATTATGTTTTACAATACCTACTTGGCCACCTTAGCGAGGACCTTGCGGATACGCTTGTGAGCCCGCCAAAGGGCCACTACTAGGCAGCACCAAATCTTCAGAATCCATCTCGGTCCCGCCGTGAGGGGCGGCAAATGCCATCGGATGAGGACCAGCGGCGGAACCCGCACCAATCGCGACCCGATCCACCGGCATCACGTCGGCTTTTTTGATCATGGGCAATTCCATCCGATCAAGCGTATCGAGCATGGCCAGCGACGCAGGTGCCAGTGCAGTTTTGTGGCCCGGCAGTATGCCAGTCTGCCGCCAAGGGTCGTCGGCCACTCGGTCGCCAATGACGGTCGCGCTATCCATGTCGGTGGAATTGGATGGCGATAGCAAGGATTGGTCAGGCGTTTTGGAGGCGAGGAGAGTATTTGCTGCTGCTGCCGCCGCCTTGGCCCGGCGAAGTCGATACATCAGGGCACCGACCACCATGGCCACCACGATCGCTGCTGCTCCACCAGCAACAATGGGAATCACGGACGTCAAGCAGGACTTGATCCCGTTGCCAGTAATGTCACCGTAGCACTTTCCAATGCGAGCGTCTCCAGCATAGCATATACTCGTTGTACTTTGTTGTGGAAGGAGGGTACAATTTTGGCTGCCAGTAGCATGCTTTCGTTAGTTCGGCTATGAGCCTCCTTTACAACATATAAATGAAGAAAAACATACGTTGCAGTTAGGTCCGGAACGGGCCCATCGAGCTGGTTATTAAAGAGCCAGCTAGAATCCAATTTTGATCAGATCGCAAATATTGACCGAAAAGTGTGCAGGCACGTACAGCTCAGTGAGTTGCGAGAGCTTGCTCATGGTGGCCGGGATATGCCCACTCAACTTGTTGTCGCTCAACCGACTTGTGCGACATCCATTTTAGAAAGGTGAGTACAATACATGATCAACAACAAATAAGAGTAAACCGACGTACAGCGAGGTGAGGCCGAGCAAAGCGCCCATGCTCTCGGGGATCTCGCCGCCCAATTGGTTATTGCGCAGGGACCTGCTCCAATGAAGGTCGGGTTAACTTATAAATACTTGACAAAGACCCCAACAAATTACGCACAATGTCGTGAGATTGGTCAGCTGGCCCAAGGCACTGGGAATGCTGCCAGTTAACTGGTTCGCGGCAAGGGATCTGGTCAAGATGTAACATTAAGTCAGTACAACAAGAGTGAGAAATTTAATTGACACATACATGTATTCCAAGCTCGTCAATTTTTGAATGCTGTCAGGGATAGTCCCATTGGCGCCGAGGAGGAGCCAATTCCTTTCAAAACGATTCGTAAGTAACTAAATAGCGCCCGGTATTGGCTACATACATGGTCGTCACATAACCGTCATTGTTGCATTTAATCCCGGCCCACTGGCAGCAATCAGTCGCGTTCGTGTCGAGCGAGACCTTTAACGTTGTGGCAACGCCTTTTAATTCAGGGCACTGCTTGCCAGGCGCGGGTTTGGTTGATGAAGCCATGCTCGGCTTTGCAAATTTGCAAAAAGATAAGAGCGAGCAGCTTGCCCCTTGAACTGACGATGGTTTCGCCGCTAAGTACGGTTGACACACTCACTGCGTCAGGGAAAAAGCGATCCACAGCTTTATGGCGCACGACCGCCATGATCACCAGCTACGACGACGCAAGACCGGACGATCCCAGCGTGGTATTTCGATCATGACCGGGGCGGTCCTGGTGCTGATGGGACTCGACCGGCAGTGATTCCTGAGCAACTGGAGCGCGCCGCTCCTTGAGCTCGAGCGGCGTTTTGGGCGTCTTGCGCGATCAGCCTCTGTTACTGTAATCGATCTCCATATTATTACTCTCTCAACTTCAATTTTCCCAAATACTTTCATCTGGATAACACAATAAATTCAATGACAACCTTGATTTTATTCTACCCATGCCCAGTTGGGCTGTCATCTGCGAGTTTGCTGGGCATAAAACAAGTTGGAATGGACAAAACACAAAATCAAAATGGACACAATCATTTCAAGATCGACAGTCTGTGTCCACTTTGATATTCAAACGCCCTCCCGAGCAGCAAAGAGCGGCACACTCTTTCCCTGCCTTATTTTCTGTGCTCTTGAGCTTGCCAGCAATCTAAACTTTCCATCGAATCGAACATGATCATCACAACAGTCACGATTGCCGGCTTCACTGCCAGTGTTACCCTCGAGCAAATTGACAGGCTGGTTCGGTCCCTCAAGGACCTCGTTGACTGCATCGAAATAGCCTACGCAAACCGCGAACTGATTTTGACACTGCACCAACATGCTGCTGACCTGTACGAGTCGCTGAAAGCGATCCAGTGCAATCCCAAGGGCGAACTGCCGCAGACCGTCGCTCGCTCGGCCCAGACCCTCCGTGACACGCTCGCCAAAGTCGTCGAGACCGTTAAAAAGATCGCGGATGCCAGCGCACTGCGTCGCGTGTTTAACGCCAAGTCGGACGCCATCGCGCTTGCGAGCGCTCAGCGCTCGCTGACGGGCGTCACCACGAGCCTGCAGCTGGCATTGCAAGTGGCCTATACGCCTAAGGCCATTGCCGCCCAGCGGGTGGCCGCGCTGCAGGCCCAGAAGGTGTGGCAATTTAAGCAACGGCAGCACTCACTGACCCGACCCGACAAACCTGCACCTGGAAAAAAACTCGTAGCACCGACACTACCTGCACCAGCTCCCAAGCTTTCTTTTGTCGCCAAGGTGAAGAAGATGTTCCCAAAGTCATCCCCAAAACAAGCAAGCGTCATTTTCCAGGTATTTTTGCCATTTGTTTTCTGTGTTTATATGGGCGCGATTTATTTTTAACCGCCTCCATTTGTTCGTGTATTTTGTTATAGGGACTGGCGGTGCCTACCGAGCTTGCTGGCGATAGGGCCATCTGGAACCTGCGCATGGAGCTCGCGATCGGGAAGTTGACCGAGTTGGACATCACCGACAAGCCTATTGGGCCTGCTGGGCTTATGATTTTGCAGCGCGCATTGGCCCAGCCCTGGCAGCGCTTGGAAACGCTCAGTTTGGCCGGCTGTAACCTTGGCCCGCGAGGCACTCGTGCGCTTGCAGAGTTCCTGCCAGCTTCAGTGACTCGGCTGAACCTCTCCAACAACAACTTTGGAGATTCAGGTGCCTCCGCGATCGCCGCCAAACTGCTACACACATGTCACCTGATCGGGCTTTACCTCTCCGGGAACCTGGTGAGCTATTCGGGCGCCAAGGCAATTGCTGCCCGCCTCCCGCGGTCACTGCTCGAGCTGGACCTCTCCAACAACCTTATTGGCGGCAACGGCGCTGCTGCAGTTGCTGCCACACTACCGCGATCATTGAATTTGCTCGACTTGAGCAGCAACCAGCTTGGTGTCCATGGCGCCCGAGCGATTGCCATCCGAATGCCACCGCATTTGGCTTTCCTGGCCGTTGCTGACAATGAGATTGGGGACGCGGGCGCCGCTGTGCTTGCGACCAAGTTTCCGACAACACTGACTGCGCTGATTCTCGCCAACAACGACATCAGGGATGCAGGTGCTGCTGCGATTGCTCGCCGGTCACTGCCGTCGTTGACTACTCTGGACCTCGATGGCAACGCGATCGGCGACTCAGGCGCATCGACGATTGCTGCCGCATTTTCACCGATGCTGAATGTGCTCCGCCTCAACAACAACAACATTGGTCGTTCGGGTGCTACCGCCATTAGCAACCACATGCCCCCGGCACTGACGTACCTAGGACTCGCTGCCAACAACTTTGGTCGTGCTGGTGCTGAAGTTCTTGCTCCCAAACTACCTCCGCATTTATCAGTGCTGTGCCTTTATTCGAACAAGATTGGCGATGCAGGTGCACGAGTCATTGCTGCCAATCTGCCGCAGTGGATAACCACCCTCGATCTTTCCGACAACGAGATTGGCGTGACCGGTGCCACTAAACTTGCTTCCAAGCTGTCGCTGTCGCTGACAGCGCTCGATCTCAGCAACAACAACCTTGGTGAAGCGGGCGCTCGAGCCCTTTCCGCCAAGTTTCCGCTGTCTCTGACGTACCTGAACCTCTCCCACAACAAACTTGGCGATTCCGGTGCCCAAGCGATCGCTCCCAACTTGCCACCGGCACTGGAGACACTGTACTTGACCAACAATGGGATTCGTGCCAAGGGTGCCCAAGCGCTCGCGTCCTGTTTGCCGCCGTCGCTGACGGCCCTGTGCCTCACCGACAATAAAATTGAGGCGGACGGCGCAGTCTCAATTGTGTCCAAACTGTCGCCGAGGTTCACACAGCTCTACCTTTCCAACTCCCGGATTTGCGATGCAGGCGTCACCAAGATCATTCCCAAGCTTCCTGCGTCACTGATACTGTTGGACCTTGCCGACAACCACATTACCGACGTGGGTGCCGCTGAACTTGCAGGCAGCCTGCCCCATTCGCTGACGGTGCTGGACCTCTGCTACAACGACATTGGCGACTATGGTGCCGCCGCGATCGTGGATGCCGAGCTGCCCTCTTCGCTCGAGTTTCTGGACCTGGAGGGGAATGATCTTTGGCGCCCAAACGACATTGAGCAAAAGCTAACTGCTCGAGGGATTCAAGTTGATCTGTCAAACCAGTGGACTGGGTTGCTGACTGTCCTTGTTGGATTGTTTAAATAATTGCATTGTATTTTTCTTCATCTTTTGTTGCTGGGTACAAAATGACTGAAGAATTCAGTTCGGCAGTACAACAGTATAGCACAAGAGAAATCAATATTCATCCTCCACCGACCCACCCGCATTCCCACCACTCGTCGACGCATTATTAATCTCCTGCCGCCGGTACATGTCCGCGACCTGCTCGCCCGTCGTCGCGTCCTCGGGGCCTTTATCGTCGCGCACGCGAATGAACCGCGGAAACCGCAACGAAATGCCCTTGGTCGGATCCACCAGCCCCGCTCCCGAAGTGTACACGGGCGAGATCGAGAGGTCGGCGGCTTTCACTTCCCATACCTGCCGCGCATCAAAGTACACGTCGGCGGCGGCGCCGCCGAGCTGGTAGTAGGGTTTGGGGGTGTCGATGGCGGTGGGCGAGAGGGAGGCGGCGAGGGACGCGAGGTCTTGTTCGGAGAACCCGGTTCCGATCTGTTCTCATCGTGCTGTGTGAGTCTTGCAAAACTATAAAGGCAAAATGTATACCTTGCAGATCGCCTGGTACGCCTCGGCCTCGGGATCGTACGACGCCAACAAAAACCCGCCATACACGCCAGTTCGCTTCCCTTTGCCCAGGTACGCGCCGACCACCACCAGATCGAGCGAGTCGCCCGCGCCATCCAAGTAATCCTTTTTCACTTTGAGCCAGTTGCGTGACCGCCGCGACGGCTCGTACGTGGCCTCGTCCACGAGCGTCTTGACCATTAAGCCCTCGCAGTTGCCCTTGATTGCGTCGTCGAGGAACTGCTGCATGTCGTCAACGGTCGCGGACTCCATGCTGGTCGCAAAGGCGAATTCGCCGGGGGCGGGAACCAAGTGGGAGAGCATTAAGGCGCGGCGGTCTCGGAGGGGTCGTTGCAGCAGGGACTGTATAATTATTCAATGTGAGTCGACGTCGATATCGAGAAAGTAAACGGGGAACATACCTCGCCATTGAGATAGAGCAGATCGAATGCAAAGATGCAAACTTGCACGGTCACGTCGGCGGCTTTCACGTCCTGTTTTGCATTTTTCATGTTAATCCACGTTGTCCCAGTCAACTCAGTGGAAGAAATGAATACCTTGCGCTTGCGTGTGCTCAGCACCTGGAACGGCAAGATGCACTGCTTGGCCGTATCCCATGCGACTGCCTCACAGTCAAGTACAAACGACCTGGTTCCCTCGCCACACACCTTAATACCATTGTTAGCAACAACAGCACATACAAAAAAAAAAGGGGTATACATACAGAAGCAAGCCGCGCCATAACCTCGGGGTACTTTGCGCTGAGGTTCTCTGAGTTGCGACTAAATATCCGCGCCGATCCGTCCTCCAGCAAATGAATCTGCGCGCGCTCGCCGTCGTACTTGTACTCGCATGTAAACAGCTTATCCTCGAACCGGTCTAGCACCTCGCTGATGGCGCGCGTCGGGTGCGCCAGCATCGGTTTCAGCGGAACTCCGGGAGTCAAGTGCACGTGCGCGGGGAGCGCGGACACAGGCCGTTGTAAGAGCGCGGGAACGATCGCATCATAGGAGGGGAGCTCGGCATAGACCGCCTTCAGCGTGTCTTCGGCTGCTGCTGCGGCGGCGGCGGTGGATGCGGCGACGTCGGCTGGGCGCGGGCGTCGGCCATTGGTGGTCGCGGGACCGGTTCGGACCGCTGCAAACGCGTGCGCGAGGGACGCGAGCACGGTGCGTTCGGCGAGACCGATGCGCAGCTTTCCCTCGAGCGATCTGGCCTTGCCTTTGTGAGTATCGGAGTTCGGTCGGTGAAAATGAAATCATACCGAATCAAGTACTTGGCCTCGTTACCCTCGCACGCAACCATGAGCGCCTTGATCTTGTCGACCTTGAGTTTTTGGCTCTGTTATTTTCATATCAAGTCAAAATCAATCGTACAACAATACAAGAAAGACAATACGAACCGACCCGCCCGAAATCCCAGCAATTTCCTTGAGAACCGCAAACACGCGCGCGACCGTCAACGGTTTCGGCTTAAACATGGTCGCTTGCCCTCCGCGTGACGCCATCGCCACCGCTCCCAAATCGCCGACTGTCGCCAACTCGGCCTTGATTTTGGCGGGCGCACGGCCCGTGGACTCGGCAATGGCCTTGAGTAAGATCGATTCGCCGATCCCGAGCTCTAAGCCCTCGTACTCGGGACACAGACGGTTGATGCACAGGTACACGGTGGCGAGCAGGTCGGTAGAGTGCGATGTGATCACGGTGGATAGGAACGCGCTCAAGTGCGCGGCGATCTCCAGACGTTTGGTGGTGCCGCTGATCAGGTCGAATGTCGCGCACAGAGCCGAATACATAAGTCTTCATTATTTTGATCGTTGGTGAGTCTGTGTCAGATCAAGGTAAGGAGCAAAGAAACGTACGGCGTGGACGGATCCTGGGTAAAGTCGTGGTCGGCCATGGACACTACTGTCGCCGTTGGCTCGGTCGTTGGGGCAGCAGTACCACTTTCCTGCTCCTCCACAGCTTCGATCAATAAAGGTTCAGCAGGAGCATCGGCAGCAGCAGCAGCAGCAATTTCCACCACCAGGTCGGCCTCGTCGCCTTCGCTCTCGCTGTCCACGCGCAGCCGCCGCCGCTTTGGCGCCGGTGGAATGCTCTCATCGCCATTACCAAGCTCATGTTCCTCTTCTTGAGTGCTGACGACGCGTTTAATTCCGTGCGGCGCGGGCATTATTGTCACCACCGCGGCACGCGATGATTCCAGATCCACAGCGGACGCGTCGTCACTGACTTTGTCGTTATTATCAGTGTCAGCAGCGGAAGCAGTTGGTGGAACGGGCGGTGGCGACGAAGTGGGCGGCCGGAGCGGTGACGACGATGGGGCCGAAAAGAACGCGTGCAATGTGCCCCGGCCGCCGGCAGAGGCCGGTTTTGCAGATTTGGACTTGGGCGGCATTGCAAATTGAGCAGTGAGAAATTTGGTTGTAAAAATTTTGAACTTTCATTTTTCAAGGAGGGGAGTCATCCAACCAAAACGAGCAAACAACAGAAAAACGACAACTGAATATGGCTTAGAAGCACTTGCGGTGGACGATCGAGGGACCCGACTCGTCGTACTCCTGCTTGGAGATCCACATCTGCTGGAAGGTCGACAGCGATGCGAGAATGGACCCGCCGATCCACACCGAGTACTTGCGCTCCGGGGGCGCGACAATCTTGATCTTCATCGACGAGGGCGCCAGGGCCGTGATCTCCTTCTGCATGCGGTCGGCAATGCCCGGGTACATGGTGGTACCGCCCGACATGACAATGTTCGAGTACAGGTCCTTACGAATGTCGACGTCGCACTTCATGATCGACGCGTACGTGGTCTCGTGGATACCCGCCGACTCACGGCCGAGCATCGAGGGCTGGAACAGCGCCTCGGGGCAACGGAACCGCTCCGAGCCAATGGTGATGACCTGACCGTCGGGCATCTCGTACGACTTCTCGAGGGCCGACGACTGCGAGGCGGTGGCCATCTCGGCGTCGTAGTCCAACGCAACGTAGCAGAGCTTCTCCTTGATGTCGCGGACAATTTCCATCTCGGCGGTGGTGGTCAGCGAGTGGCCGCGCTCCATGAGGATCGTCTGCAGGTGGTGGGTCAGATCGCGACCGGCCAAGTCCAGACGCTGGATGGCGTGGGGCAGAGCGTAACCCTCGTAGATGGGCACCGTGTGCGAGACACCGTCGCCCGAGTCGAGCACAATACCGGTGGTACGGCCCGACGCGTACAGCGACAGCACCGCCTGGATGGCCACGTAGAAGGCCGGGGTGTTGAAGGTCTCGAACATGATCTGGGTCATCTTCTCGCGGTTGACCTTGGGGTTGAGGGGCGCCTCGGTGAGCAGGACGGGGTGCTCCTCGGGGGCGACGCGCAGCTCGTTGTAGAAGCTTTACCATGTGTTTTGGTGTGGTGTGAGTTTTTTTGTTGCTTGATTTGTTGCTTGATCCTTCACCCCCCTTTACAAGACTTTGCAAGACTTTACAAGAAAAAAAAAAAAAACACAGCGTACGTGTGGTGCCAGATCTTCTCCATGTCGTCCCAGTTGTTGACGATACCGTGCTCGATCGGGTACTTGAGCGTGAGGATACCACGCTTGGCCTGGGCCTCGTCGCCCACGTACGAGTCCTTCTGGCCCATGCCGGCCATCACGTTGTGGTGGCGCGGGCGGCCGACAATCGACGGGAACACCGCACGGGGCGCCTCGTCTCCGGCAAAACCGGCCTTGCACATGCCCGAGCCGTTATCGATAACAAGCTAATA
>MU624723.1:0-28480 GCA_025349905.2 Blastocladiella britannica
CACCAAATGGTCCGGCACCGGTGCGATGCGATCGGCCGACGCTCCGGTTTACGCGCACCTGCGCTCCGTGCAAGAGGGGAGCATGGTGGTCGAATAATGTAATGTAATTTTGCTTTTGTTTATTTATCCTCGTCCATATCCATGGGGTCGTCCTCGCCCCCACCTTGATCGTCCTGGTCGGCCTCGTCGTCGTACCACTCGCCAACCCCCGTCCCATGCGACCGCATTCCAAACGCCGGCCCAGTCCGAATCCGATTGCGCATATCCGCGACCGACGCCTGCAACGCCTCGAGCGCGGCCGCGTCGCCCTCCTCGGACCGCACATCAAACGACGGTGGCGGGTGGTGCATCTGGACCGACGGCGCGTGCGCGATCCGCCGCAGCTGCTCAAACACGTGCTCCTTGATGCGTTGCAGGTCCCGAGCCGAGTTCTCATTTCGAGTGCGCGGATCCGCCAGCCGCGGGTGCAGCTTGTGGTCGGGCCCGTAGAAATTGTAGTACTGGTGCGGCGGGATGTCGTTGGGCAACTTGGCGTTGCACAGGAGCGCGGTCTCGTTGGCCCATGCGCGCGCCACGTTGCGGATCGTGTATCCGCCGCCGCCCAGGACCACTAGCGGCACGCCCTTGCGTTTCATGTGTGCGACGCACTCGCCGTGGCCCGCGATCGAGAGGCAAAAGTTGCCGAGACGGTCGCCACCCAGCGAGTCGGCGCCGCATTGCAGCACCACCGCTCCCGGGTTGTACTTGACCATCACCTCGTCCATGACGGTCTTGAACAGTTCCAAGTACGACGCGTCGTCCATGCCAGCCTTGAGAGGGACGTTGATGGCGTAGTGCTTGCCCTCACCAAGGCCATTATCACCGATGGCGCCGGTGCCTGATCCAATTTCCTTTTTGTCAATTCATTTTTTGACAGATCGGGATATGAATGAAAAACATACCAGGGAAAAAGTCACCGCCACCCTGCATTGGACCATACCGATGAAAAGAGACGGTCATGACCCGATTTGTCTTGATAAAAGCGTCCTGCACGCCATCGCCATGGTGCACATCAATGTCAATGTACAGCACTCGAGCATGGTAACTGTTGTTAATTGATTTTGTCAATTCGAATCAACTACAGAAAAGAAAAATGGATAGTACATACCGCAGTAGCTCCATGATGGAAAGCACAATGTCGTTAATATAACAGAATCCACTCGCTTCTGTTTTTTTCGCATGGTGCAGCCCACCCGACCAGTTGATGGCAATGTCACTCTTGTCGGCATTGATTCGACGCGCGGCCTCGAGCGATCCGCCCGCGGAAATCCGGCAAAACTTGTACACATCGGTAAAGATGGGACAGTCGTCGCCAATATTGTACCGTTCCAGGGCATCCCGGAAAATGTATTGGTTGTCGGGCGTAACGCTAAAAAAAATTGTTGCCCAATAATCGCAAAGTCAAAACGAACCAAGCTCAATGTTCCAGATGAAATCAGTGAATAGATAGTTACCAGCGCAGGAAATCGACATAGTCCGAGACATGGAATTGTTTGATTTCCTCGTCGGTCGCGAGCCGTGGCTCGTACATGTCAAAGCACTCGTCCAATTGGTAAGCCAAGACCAAGTCGTGTGTCAGAGTCATGCGCTGCGGCTTCATGTAGTGATTCTTTCCAAAGTAGATGGCCGACACGTCGTCATCGTAAAAGTAACTGACGCGGGTCTTGCCACCTTGGTTTGAGCCATTGGCGTTGCCATTGGGGATGTAACGATATCGAGGCGAAAGGGAACCGTTGGCGCGCCCAGTATCGCGGGCATCAAAGGTTGCCGTTGTCTCCATTGTAAGTATTCTTGATCTTCGTTTGCGATATGTGGATTCAAAAGTGTTGTGGCTCAAGAGAAGTTGCCCTCTGAATCCGATTGATTTACAAAATTCATCAACCTGAAAAAATTAATATGGACAAGTACCAGGTTCGTTCCGCCCACATTATACATTGACACCATGGACCGTCCTAACCGACACCATGTATCATATATTCGACACAGAAAATCGAAAAGCTGGGCGAAGGTACCACTTAAATTCAACATAAATTAACCAATGGGATTTGATAACATTCAATATAACAGGCACATATGGCGTCGTATATAAGGCCCACAACCGGGAAACGAACGATGTCGTGGCCCTCAAACGGGTACACTCTTTTTAATGCGTATTTGCTGGTTTATTAAAGGAAATGACCAAACGGACAGATTCGCCTCGACAACGAAGAGGAGGGCGTGCCATGTACTGCGATCCGCGAAATCAGCCTCCTCAAGGAGCTCAAACAAACCAACATTGTCCGCCTGTACGACGTGCTGCACACGGACAAGAAATTGACGCTGGTCTTTGAGTTCATGGACAGCGACTTGAAGAAGTACCTGGATGCCAACGCCGGCGACCTCGACTCGGCGGTGGTGCGCCAGTTCATGTACCAGCTGCTTAAAGGGATTGCATTTTGTCACGAGCACCGCGTATTACATCGGGTACCTTCTTTTTCTTTTTATCATTTCGTCACGCCCAAGTACTAATATTGATGAAATACAGGACCTCAAACCACAAAATTTGCTGATCAACAAAAAGGGCGAGCTAAAGCTGGCTGATTTTGGTCTCGCGCGCGCATTTGGAATCCCGGTGCGGTCGTATAGCAACGAGGTCGTGACGCTGTGGTACCGCGCACCCGATGTGCTGATGGGATCGCGCCAGTACTCGACGTCGATCGACATATGGTCCGCTGGTTGCATTTTCGCCGAAATGTCGACGGGCCGACCCCTCTTCCCTGGAAGCTCGGTCCCCGACCAACTCCTGCGCATTTTTAAGCTGGTGGGAACGCCCTCCGAGGCCACGTGGCCCGGATGCACTGCGCTCCCGGACTGGCGCGCGGATATGCCCGCCATGGACCCGGTCCCGCTTGGGCCCTATGTGCCGAAACTCGCGGCCGATGGCACTGGCCAGGGCGTGGACTTGCTGCGCGAGCTGCTGGAGGTTCGCCCCGATATGCGCGTGGACGCGCTGTCGGCTCTCTCGCATAGTTACTTTGACGCAATCCGCCCGTCGCCGGTCGGCGCAGCTGCTCCTGTTGCAATGCGCGTTGACGCGCGTACCGAAGCGTCGGGGTCGATGCATGCGTCTGCGGTCATGATGGTCGATACATAATAGGCTTGATTTATATTTTCCCACGCTCAGCTAGGCACAAACCCCTAATAATCGGATGCTCGGCTTCGTCTGGGCCACTATTCCCGTCATCTACTCATGCACGGTTATAGGCCGGGAGCTCGACTTGGTTGCGCAAAACCCGCTGGGCCTTGGCAGAGATGTTAGCGACGGCGAGAGCATCACGGTTCCACCACTGGCATTTCAAGAAACTTTTTTTCTTTCTCTCTTTCGTCTGCTTTGACGCAACAGAAAACGCGAAAAGAAAAAAAAAACACGACAAATGAGGGCGGTCACCAAACCAAAAAGGTGCCCGTGCTCGCTCCGTGGTGCGCATGAATAGTGTCCTTCTCCCCCCTGTCCTTTTTGGCTCGCGCACGCAATCCGTAATATTTCGTGGTCCTTATAATAATACTTGATCGTGGAACGCACTGGCTCGCCCCCTTGACCGCACTGAATTATTGGCGCGCTCGTTCCTCCGACCGCGTCGGGCCAAAATAATCTCTGGATATAAATTATATACAAAATTACCGTGCTGACTTAAAAAATTGATTGGCCAAACGCTTTGCGCACGTACATCTTTGGCAGCCTTCCAAATCTCGCTCCGTCATCTGCTCTCGAACCATACAATCTCTTATGAGCGCCTGTCACGTCGCTTCCCCGAGCATGCGCGCACGTTACTCGAATCTGCTGGCGAGCTCCTTCTCAAGGCCATTGGCCCCGAGCAACAACCGCCCGCGATCCACCTGGACGAAACGGACGCCACTGGTCTAGCCAGCGCCTGGATCTCTCTGAATGATTGGGTGGTATATGGTCATGCCAAGTCGGAGGCCACCGCGGTGCAAACCGCGCAACTTCACTTGCTGCTGGTCTTGATGGATACCGCGACGCCGCCGCCAACGACGACGGAGGGAGAGCCGGATATTGTTGGTCCCATTCGCGATTTGATGGCCCCTGCGCGTGCCGGCCCGATGACGCCGACAACGTTTATTTCACCTGATTGTGCGTCTTTTTTATCCTTTTTTTTGTTTTGTTTTAACGGACTGACTGACATTTTTTTGTTTGCTAGCTTTTAACCCAAATGTTACAATGGAGGAAATCAACAAGCGACACCCTGGTGCGGTCATGGTTCTCAAGGATCTGCACGTCGAGCTCGCCGAGGACTATACCAAGGATCCGGTCCGTCATTTCTATTTTTTTTTTTTAACTACCTAATAAATTAACACGCGGCGGGGACACGTACAGATGCTCGGTATTCTGGACTTTGATATTGAGCACCCTTGGATCAAATACGAGCTTCCCCCCGGGCGGATGGCCCGCGTCAAGGCCGCTAACCGCCACTTTGGCGCGCCCGGTGACGCCCCCGGTCTGCTCACGGCTCGCTCGGTGGCCATGCACCACTTGCTGCTGCTGGAAATTGACCGCAGGATGCAGTCCCTCCTGGGCCACCAGTCATCCATCTACGCTGAGTACCGCACCAACCGCAACGACAATTTTATGGTCCCACTTCAGCCCATGGGTTCGTGTTTTATTTTTATATTCTTTCGTAATGGCACTCAAATAATCGGTTTTGTAGAGAGCATCGTCAACTCAAGGTACTTGTTTCAAGAATTTGCGCCCCAGCTGCTCATGGCCTCGAGCTGGCCGCTCCCATTCTCGCGCACGGACCTCCACGACCGCCCGACGCAGTTTTTGGAGGCGGTGCAGATTGCTGTGCCACAGGTCGAGATCATTGCCCGCCCTGCTGTTGTTACTGCCGCTGCCACTTCCGGGTCGCCCTCAGCCACGGCCGCTTATCGGGCCACGACGGTGGTCGACAGCTTGACCCTGGTCGGCGACGGTGCCACGTCCGAGGAGGCGCACTCCACCGTGCTGTATCACCTGGCGCTGCTGATTGTTCGCGGCGACATCAACTGCGAGACGTTTGTGCCCATGGTGCGTGCCACCCGCGAGCGCGCGTCGTGGGGCGGGACGCGCGACCGCGCTCTGTCCCTGTCGACTGCGGCCGAAAAGTCCACTGCTGCACCACCACCATCGTCTACTGGACCAGCGGCGACAGCAGCAACAGCAACACCGGCCGCTAAAACAACAACAGCAGCGACGACGGGTGCATCTGCTGCGTCAACCACCTCTGGCACTAGTCGCAACAGTTGGCAAGAACCTCGCTCTGCAGCCACTGGAACTGCCGGTCGAGGAGGAGGAGGACGCGCGCCGGGGACGGCGGACTCGTATCAACCGCGCGGGTCCGATTACGACCGCGACCGGGACCGGTTGCCAGCGTCTCGTGGCCGCCAGAACCAAGGAGACTCAGCGGGCGGACATCGGACATGGTCGCGGTCACGATCGCGCAGTCCCTGGCGCAGTGCGCGGCAGCCGCCGCATCGCGGCTCAGATGAGAATGGCAGCAGCAGCAACTCTCGTGCGCCGCCTCCGACTGTGGCCCCGTCATTCCCGCCTCCACCAACGCCACCATCGGCGGCCGCGCCACTGCCTCGCACACAAGTCATTCTCACTCCATCGACTTCCGACGGCCGGTCCCGGCCGCCAGCACCGCCACCGATTGCTGCTCCGGGCAGCGCATTTACCCTCGACCTGTTCGGGATGCTCGAGTCCGTGGACCAGGTACACCGCGACCCGGACCCCGCGCGGGCGGCCGCGGGCCTGTCGTCGCTGCATGTGCAGCTGGCGTCCACCGTGCACAATGTCGAGGTGCTATGCGGCCTTTTGGGCCGCGCCATGGCCGCGCACGGCGTGCAGGTCGACGGGCGGCTCGCGGGCATGTGCGCTCAGTCGGCTGGGGTGTTGGCGTCAGTTGGGTCGGCGTTGGCCGCCAACGCTACCATTAGCAGTGGCGGCACGAGTGGCAGCAAGACCAGCGGCGGCAGTACTGGGTCGGCAGGCGTGGGCCGGGCCGGTCCCGTGGATCCGAGGATTTCTGGTGGTGGTGCTGGTGGCACCCACCTTCGGGCCGGTCCAACCTCACCGTTCCCGCCGCCGCCGCCGCCACCGCCGCATCTTTTGCAATCGCCCGGCCATGCGTACGCCGCTCCTGGATACGCTGCAGCAGCAGCTGTCGCTGCTGGCAGCCCAATGGACTTGACGACGACGCCGTTCGAGGGCTACCGCTCGCCTGCCACCGCGGCCAACCAGCATCACGGCGCGCACTAATGAGAGGGCAATGAGACGGAAGAAGAGCAATTTAATTTATTTTTTTTTCACTTGGTGGCGACCAAATGGCTCGGGGAATTGTGAAAGAGCGATTTCCACATGAATGCCTCGGACAGCAGGAGCTCAATGTCCTTGTCGCCCCAGTCCTTTGTTGGCGGCGATTGCAAGAAGAGCATGATGTCCTGTGTATTATTGTAGTTGAGCCCATCATTTCTGCTCAAAAATAAATGGGATAAGCGTACAGCAAAATCCTTGGTCTTGAGGTCCTTGGAGAACTTGACGAGAAACGCGGCGCACACGTACACGTGGAAGTCGCCCAAGTCGCCCTCCTCGGACAGATACGTGTCCCACATGCGGATGGTGGATGTGTGCGAGACCTCGCGCATCAGCAGGCAGTTCATCCACCGGAACGCAAACTGAATGAACTCGATCCCTTCTTTGACCAGGTGCGCCGACAGACTGGCGTCGATCCGTGCCACCAGGTCTTTCAGTCGGCCAACCAGTTTCTGGATCCCGGGCTGCGACGCCGTGTAGTTATCCTGGATCCCGTCAATCAGTTTGGTCAGGGACCAGAACGCGTCGGCTTCCACGGTGGTCAGCGCATCGGTCGGTAACGATGCGAGATCGTCGACATTGTGTTCAGCTGTACAATACTATTTTTGAGTGAGCTGATCAGTCAAGTCAAAAAAATACAAAAAGTAACGGACCAAGAACCCCGTCAAGCAACACGCTCACAATGGGCGTGACCAAGTCATTGATCCCTTGCACGTACCCGGACGCCGGGTGCCGCATGGCCCAGCAGTACAGGACACGTTCCAGCACGAGCCCGAGCCGTTCGTCCGCGTACGCCGGGGCGGGACGGGTCCGCAGCACGTCAATGTGGATCTGGTGCGCCAGCGCCTTGTCGGCGGGTTTCCCGGAGGGGGCTGGGAACGATTGAGCGACAATGTCGGCGTAGTCGGCCCGTTTTCGCATCAGAGCCGCCGCCCGCCGGTCGGCTTGCAGCGGCGCGTACCCGAGCAGGAGCGGCCAGCAAGTTGGCCGGAGATCGGGCGGGATCCCGGACCAGCACAGTTTCCGGAGGGCAGCTGTTTATAATAATTTTCTCAAGAGCTCGTCAGTAAAAGAGGACAAAAACATTTAAAGCAAAAAACGAACTAAGATCAATCGTGCTGGCACTCAGCACCGTATCAAACTTGGCATGCCGGGTGGCCAGCGCCGTCAATCTGCGCACCTCGTCGGCAGCGGCGCGATCGGCCTCCGCCCCGTCCGACGAGGGCCCCGGCGTGGCACGGCTGCCCCGGCGTGACGCTTGCGGTGGCATGGGCGGCAACCCCGCGGCCGAGCCCGAGGACGGCGGCGATCCCACGGTCATCGAGACGACGGACGACGCGCCCGAGGTGGCGGTGGCGCTGCGCGATCGGCCGGCACTGGCGCTCGTGGCCGAAGGGTCGGACGGGACGGGTGGCGGTGGTACCATGGACGAGAGCGACGACGATGTCGTTGTTGACGACGAGGAGGCGGGTGCCGCCGCCGAATACGATGCTGGATGCGGGTGCGCGGGCGGTGCTGAATGCAATGCCGATAGTGGTGCTGGCACGGTGGGCTCGTCGTCAATCTCTCCCCACGCATCGCTGGTCCGGTCCACCAACTGGTCGCGCGTCTTGATCCGCGCTGCCGCGCCACCACCGCTGCTACTCCCGCCGGGCCCTCCGCGCCGATCGAATCGCGGCGATCCGATCGAGCCATCGCGCTTGTGGCCGCCGCTACTTGCGGACGAGTACCCTGAACCACCACTGCTAACACTGCTACCGCCGGCACCGGACGTGGATGGCGATGATCCGGTCACCGATGCACTGAGGTGGTGGCGCCATCCGGAGAGGGGTCAGTCAGATCATTTATGAGTGTAAAAAATACGTACAACTTGGCCGCCAGGGCCGACGCCGAGCTCGTAAATGCCATACCCGCGCCAAACACGCGCGATCCACCCGGGGCTGGAGTGGGCGCCGGGCCCAAGCCAGGTGGGGTCGGGCTCATATTGGGCAAAGAACGGCCGCCAACGGGGCGGATGGTGCCGGGGAGTCGGCGTGGGCGACGCTTCCAGAAGGTACCTGTACTGTTGGTGATTGTATTCGGCGCAAATACGACAAAGGGCGACGGATTGGCAGCGTCCGTGGGGACCAGCGAGAGCCGGGACGGCGGACTGTGGGTATATAGAGCAAGGTCAGTATATCTTATGCTTTAAATATATCCGGTCCAGTGTGTATTCCAGTCCAGTTTATATTCCAGTCCAGCCCGGGCATCCGTGATCGTGGTTTTGGTTGGTGAATTGATGTGACGACGGACCCGGGGAAAGGGGCCACCGGCACAGAGGGGTCCAGGGGCAGGATCGACGGCAAGTCAGATTCAGTTGGAAGAATAGGAGAAGAAGATATGGGAGCAGCTGTCGCGGTTATGGCTCGCGGATCAGCCATGCGTTGCAGTAGTGCGTTGTATTGCGTGTAGTTTGACGAAAGAGAACATTTTTTCATTTTGAATCGCCTGCTGGAGGACCCGACAACTCCACCGCGAGCTTAAAGGCGCCGATCAGCGCTCCCGTCTGGATCTTTTCGCTGCATCCTTGTGCCATCTTGTACCTATTTCAGTTTCATGCGTTAAAATAGTTTCCTTACTACAACCATTCAATGAGAGAACGTACTCAATGTCGGCCAGCGCGTCGTAAATCACCAGCTTGGACGCATTGCTCATTTCCATGCGCCGGACAAACAAAAACATCTCGGACAGCAGATCCTGCAATGCGTACCCCTTTTCCACTCGCAATGCCGCCAGATCTGTTTGAAAAGTGAATAAAGAGAGCCATCCTTCCAATATCAAAAAAAAAAAAAAAAGAAGAGCGTACGCTGCACGGCCACCGTAAAGTCCTCGTTGACAGCCCACTCGACCGCGCGTGCCACGTCCGACGGCAGTGGTCCGCCGGTGGTCGCATACACTGCGTGCTCGTCCAACCGGCCAAACGCCGCGTGCGCCGCCTGCATCACATTGAGCGCGCGCCGCATGTCGCCGCCACAGACCCGAAGCAAGGCCTTCATTCCGTCCTCGCCCATCTCCACTTGCTCCTTCTCCGCCACGTACCGCAGCCGGGGTTCCACGTGCACTGGATCGAGCGGGCTGAACCGGAACCGCGTGCATCGGGACTGCACTGCGGGAATGATTTTCGACGCGTAGTTGGCCAGTAGGCAGAACCGGACGTTTTTGGTGTACTTTTCGATCACTGTTTTTTTTTTTGTTTGTTTGTGAGCATTTCGTGGTTGCGCCAGGTGTGCGCAAAAAGGGATAGACATACCACGACGAAGTGCTGCCTGTGCCACTCCCGTCATGGCGTCTGCTTCATCAAGTACAATCAGTTTGAAGCCCGAGCTGCGATTATTAAAGGCTGTCAGTTCGCAGTCCCTCCACTCCAAAGAAAAACAAAGTAGTACCTGAAGATCTTGCGCGTGGATGCAAAGTTTTTGATTTGCTCGCGGACCACGTCAATGCCACGATCGTCCGAGGCGTTGAGCTATGCTGGCACTTCTTTTTGAGTTGGTCCATAAAATGAATTAAAAAATGACAATACCTCCAAGATCATGCTCTTGTACTGTGGGCCATATAGGCGCTGGGCACATGCGAGGACAGTGGACGTCTTACCCGTGCCGGGCGGACCGTACAAGAGCAAGTGAGGAAGCTTTTTCTCGTCAATAAACCGGGCAACTGTGTGTGCGTATGGATCGAGTTAATGATATAAATAACGCGTGCTTTGGCAGGCGTCGTACTCGTGTCGGTGATATCGCGGTGAGAGACTACGTCGTCCAAGGTCTTGGGTCGGTATTTTTCGACCCTATTGAATAATATGATTAATTATTGCGTGGACGCTCGTGCTGGTGCGTATTTAAATTACCAAGGCAGGTTTTCCGGGTTGTGGGTCGAGCGGACTTGAACCGGCGGTTTTGCACTTGTCAATGTAGTTGCGGACGACCACGGGCCAGCGGCAGCAGCGGACGGAGGGTCAATGTCCATATCGTCATCATCAGAGTCGTGGAGTGGGTTCTGACGGCGCGGGATAGCGTTGGCGGCCATTTTATAAAATTATCGAAAAAATTAGAGCGAGTGAGAAACCATTCAGTAAAGAGAAGGATCCATGGAAAAGGGATCTTCGAAAATTCGGAATACATAGCCGCACTCTGCAGCGGATACTATTTCAAGAGCAAATATTTACAATTATGGACTCACTCCCGCCTTCCGCGCGTAACACCCCCTCGCGAAAACTGCTGCAGATCGCGCCGCTCCCGCCAGGACAAAACAACTCCGCCCATACGCTTTCGTCCTCATCGGGTCCACCGCTTCCCCCGATCGAGCATGGGGCCGCTGCTGCTGTCGCCGCAGATTCTGCCACTGGGACTTTGGCAAGCCGAAATCACATCAGCTTCCAGCACAGCAAGGGCAGCAGCAATGGTGGTGGCAATGGCAAGATGCCCTCCCCTGCATCCGCGTCAGCGCTCCCAACCCCCGAACCATCGCCAACACTCTCTTCCGATGATCTACCCGCTGTGGCCGCTGTCGCTGCTGTGCTGGTCGATATTGAACCTCTACGCCCACTTCCGCCGCCGCGGATCCGCGCCCACTCGCTCCCATTACACCCGGATCACGCCTCCGAGTACGATTTGCGGGCAACAAGTGCCGGATCGCCGTTTACGCTGGACGACGCGCATGTTCGCGCAACGCTGCGTCGGAACGCGCACAAACTGGTGTTTGTTCCACCACCTGCTGGTCATCACGCAGATCGAGCGCAAGCGCGACGGAGGCTCAAGATGGTCGAGGCGGCGGCCAGAACTGTGCAAGTCGGCGGGGCAGGTTCGGGTGTTGCATGTGCGCTCAAGGCGGCATTTGGCGTGCAATTGACGTATGTATTATTTTTATGCGTGTTGATGCACGGGAAAGAAACGTGCAAGTCAAGAAGCAAATAGTCATCTGGCAGGAATCTGAATGGCTCATTTAAACAGATCCACCGCCCTCTCCCTCTCGGCCACTCCCCTGGTCCTGCTCTCTACGTTCCTCGCCATCTGCCTTGCCGTGGTCCGATTCGCCTTCTTCCTGGGATCAGTCGCGGCACCCAAGACACTGGGCCCCTCGCACTACGTCCCGCAGCACATTGCCACTCCGCGACTGGCAGTGCAGCTGGCCATTGACACTGCCATGACGGCGATCCTGGCCGTCAGCATCAGTGCGCAGGCGACAGGGTGGTCGCAGTTCTCGGGGGTGGCAAGCACCATCGGCGCCACGTGGTGGGCGGCGGCATGGTACGCGCAGATCGTGGCTGCGGTGGGGTTTGCAGGAACGGCAGCTCTGAGCGTGCGCCTGGTGTTTGAGCAGCGGCGGATCAGGCGGCGGATGATGCGGCGGGGTCCAGAGAAGCCGATCTCTG
Source organism: Blastocladiella britannica (assembly GCA_025349905.2). Taxonomy (NCBI): domain Eukaryota; kingdom Fungi; phylum Blastocladiomycota; class Blastocladiomycetes; order Blastocladiales; family Blastocladiaceae; genus Blastocladiella; species Blastocladiella britannica. The sequence goes on from MU624723.1 coordinate 11,799, forward strand.
TCGCCGTCACGGAGGTTTCAGTCGTCGTCGCGGACCATGTTGGTGGTAACGATGGTGGTGGTGGCAGTGGTGTGTGAGTCCGTGATTGATGTGAAAATCGTTTTCTCTTTCCCTTCATTTTCCCATCCGCAAGGCATATAAATTTCAGAACAAATGTCGTCGCCACCGCCGTCCTCCTCGGCCCGTGTACTGCGTCCGCGACCCTCCAGGGCAGCAACTTCGCTCACTGACTACTTTACTGCCATTAAGCCGTCGCGGAGGCGTACCAACGCCAAGGCAACATTGTCGTCGTCGTCAACTGCTTCAGCCACCACCTTGACGTCTGCTCCGGGCAGCGATGACGCTGATGTGGCTACAGGGAAGCCCCTCTCGCCGCCACCATCGTCGCCCCCCGTCATCGCCAATCATCATCACGAGGAAGGGAACCCGGATCCTGCAATGGACGACGTTAGTGGCGAAGCACGATCCATGGTCCCTGTGGCTGGAACTCCTCCGACGGCCACCGCCAAGCGCAATGGTAAGCGTGCTCCATATGGCGGCCGTGCGGCCTCGTCGTCATCGTCGTCCTTTTCAACGCCACCCTCTGTCGCATCCACGGCATCATCAGCCTCTGCAGGAGGAGGAGGCGGGCCTGCCGCCATTCGCGGATTCCCACCGGCCGCATTCGTCACTCCGACCGCCAGCCCGGCCGGGTCGCCTGCACGCATGGCTGCGGCGGCTGCTGCCCGAGCGAGAGGACGCTCACAGACGCCAGCAGCCCCACGCAAACCGACCGTGCTTGCCTTGTCTCCGGAAATGGCTTCATTGCGTTCAAAAGCAGATGGCGAGGACGATGACGATATATCGGCTGCAAGGCCTGGAATGATGATGATTGGCAGCCGTCACTCGACTCCCGACTCACCGACCGCTGCCTACTCGCGCGGGGCCGCGGTGCTCGCGCATGCGTCGTGGGCGACGGCTGCCGCGGCCGAGATTGCCACTACTTCTTCTTCCAATTCTCGGACCTCGTCTGCCCTGCCGTCTCGGCGAAGCGACCGCAAGCGTGCACATTCACCTGCCGCCGTTAGTGGTGACGACGATGTTGGATCCGTGGTTGCCACTACCAAGCGCGCCCGGGTTGCATCTGGTCGGTCCAGCAAAGTCAGTAGCAGCAGCACCAAGGGCGAAGAATTGGCGATGGCGGCTCGCATGGCCGGCGCGATTGCTCTCATTCAGGGTACGGTCTCACTTTTCCTTGTTAATTGTCAGCAATTCACTTTAAAATAAACCAAAGAACGCATCCCGCACACAGAGGAACTGCGTACGGCGCTGCGATTGTTTGATCTCGACATGAAGTACGGCCCGGCCGTGGGCCAGACACGCGCGCAGCGGTGGTCCCGTGCAGTATCTCGAGGCATCGCACCACCCGAATCGCTCGCCAGCGTGATCCCAGCGGCGTTGCGGGTGGTGGTAGCCGCAAAAAGTACCACCAATCCGCCCATCGAGGAGTGCGTGCATGCGCTGGCGACCGAGGTGGTTGGCGGCAGCGTATTCGACGAGTATGCCGCAATACTGTGACTATGCGCGCGGAATAAATATTTATTTTCATTCATATGCACGTCGTCGTGGCAGCGTGCTTGTCAAAAAGATCCACAAATAAGCCTTGCGGTGCGAAGTCGTCCGTGAAGTGACTGACCAAACTTGGCCTGAAACAACGAAGCCCGAGAACAGCTTCTGCATGGCCGAATGTGGATTCCTCTTCGCATTAATTGAAAATACCTGTAATAGATAGACGAGCGCGCTGTCGCCCTCTCTTTCCTTGATTCCTGTACTTTTTTTGCGTTAGAACGAAGACTAGTAAATATTAAAAATGGCGGACCAATGCCCCAACCTCGGGCAAGTGTTGCGGACGCTCGGTTACACCGGAGACATGTCTGGCGCGGACTGCTGCCAGTGGGTTGGCGTCCAATGCACTGGCGGTGTGATTACGAGCCTGTTCGTTGCTTTTTTAGTTGCTCTCTGTTTCGTTGTGGCTAAAATTCAATACATGCAGTCAACTGGGCCAAAAAGGTCTCAGTGGCACCATTCCGGACCTGAGCGCGCTCGTATCGCTCCAAATCTTGTACGTTCAACAAGAATTTCATTGTATTGAATTTCTACCTCACTATACTGTACATTTAATAAGAAACCTCGGCGGTAACCAGCTGACGGGCACCATTCCGTCCCTGAGTGCGCTCAAGGAACTGACAGAGCTGTACCTTGATTCCAACAAGCTGACGGGATCCATGCCGGATCTGAGTGGTCTGGGCAAGCTCAAGACTGTGTACGTTTCTCAATTTCATGATCTTCAAGAAACACTTCTCCTCACCTTATGACATTGCAGCCTGATTTCGGGCGGTGGCCTCACTGGTCCCATTCCGAACATGACGGGTCTTTGGGCCTTGACAACATTGTTCGTTTTCCTTTTTTTGTAATCGATCAAGTGTCACACTCAACAATACAACAACAACAGGAGTATCGGCCAGCAGTCGCTGGAAGGTCCCTTTCCCGATCTGAGCGGGATGCCGTCACTGCAGTTCCTGTACGTCCCATGGTTTTCTTTACCACTTTATTGGAAGCAGTGATCGCTCACCTACTGTTTTTTTGCAGTAACATGGGCGGCAACCGCCTCAATGGCAAGATCCCCGACTTGAAAGGTCCTCTGTCATTGCTCAAGCTGTGCGTAACCCATTTTTTATTCGATTCGAATTTCACTGACACCAGTTTTTGGATTCAATACAGGTTCCTCGATACGAACCAGTTCTCCGGCTCGTTGCCCGACTTGAGCGCGCTCACATCGCTTCAAACATTGTTCGTACATTTATTGTAGCTACTCAGGTCGCTGATTCTTACCTTTATTTTGTCATGTAATGCAGGAGCCTGGGCAAGAACCTGCTGGACGGTACCATCCCAAACTTGAACGCACCGCAATCGCTTCAGTACCTGTACGAGCCATCTTTAGTTTCTTCCATGACTTGACTCACCCTCTTGAATCACAGTCAACTGGGCACCAACCGGTTCACGGGCAAGGTTCCCGACATGAGCGGACTGAAGAGCCTTCAGGAATTGTGCGATTTTTTTCTCTTCCTTATCATCACGAACTGACACTCAATCTCTAAATCAAAGGTACATGGGTGGCAACCGGCTCACGGGCCGCGTCGGCGATCTGAGCGGTCTCGTTGGTCTCCAAAACTTGTCCATTGCCAACAACAGTCTCACGGGCCCGTTCCCGGACGTGAGCAAGCTGGTGAAGCTGACGTCGCTGTACCTCTACGGAAACGCGTTCTCTGGTGCGGTTCCCAACTTTCCCAATGCTGCGTATGTTTCTTTTTCTTATTTTTTCTTAATTCAACAAAGGACTCATGCCATATCTTACTTAGTAACAACTGCACGGTCATGCCGCAAAAGGTGGCCACCACGCTGTGCTTTGCGGGGTCGGACCGAACGGGACCCTGCTACGTAGCAGCGGGCGGTGCGGGCCTCAGCACCTGTACCCCCGAGCAGATTGCCGCGTCGGCGTCGGGCGCGTCGGACGTCAAGTTGCCAGGGATCACCGACGGCACCACTGGCGGCAACAATGGAGGCAATGGTGGCGGTGGTGGGACCAACGGGCTCGCGCCGCCCGATATCTCGAGTCCCAAACCGTCGGCGCTGGTGTATGGCGTGATTGGCGGGCTGGTGCTGTTGGTGCTGATTCCGCTCGCGATCGTGTTCTTGCGGTACCGTAAGCGCGCCGAGGCCGAGACGGCTGCTAATGCCAAGAAGGGCCCGCACTCTATCGTTGCGTTCAAGTCGGCGGCTCCTCCTCCGCCGCCGCCGCCCTCGGCTTCGACGACCGCGGCACCGTCGCAGGCCGCGGTGTATGCGGCCCCCGCTCCCCACATGTCACCCCTGGCTCCGTCGCCGGCCGTGCTTGATGTCCAGCCCCAACAACAGCAACCTCTGTCGTCACAGTTTCAAGCCCGATCGTCCCTGCTGGACGCGCCGCCTCAGCAGCTGCAGCAACAGATGCAACAGCATCAGCAACAGCAGTACTCGCCCATGCTGTCGCCGCGCATGCCCGCCGTGCAGCCGCTGCCGCCGTCCCCATCGCCGGCCGCGATCGTGCTGGCCGAGCCGCAGATGCCGGTCCTGATGGCGGCGTCCACAGGTCCCACCGGCGAGGACCAGCAAAAGCACGCGGAACTGGTGAGCGACCTGGTGGCAATGGCGGCGGTGACGACGGCCATCAAGCCGCCGTCGTCCCCCTCTCCGGTGGTGGCGATCGCAGCGGCTGCGTCTGCTGCTCATTCAGTCGTGGACGACAAGGACGAGGACGACGACATGATGTTCTTGCCTAGCAGCGCCGTGGACGACACCATGTACCTGCCGTCGCAGTCTGTGGTATCGTCGACGTCGTCGCCGGGGACTCCTCAACGGCGGTCGACGACGCCGGCGCCGCTCGACTTGACGCCGACGCAGATCATGGCCGCGGCCGATGCGGCGCTGCGGTCGCCCGATAAGTCGGTGCACCCGCCCAAGTCGCCCGCGTACAGTACCGGGAGTGGGGGCATGATGTTGCTTCCATCCGAGTCGATGGTTGGCGTGAATTCGCCAGCTGCCCCTGCGGCCCTGACCGCCACGGTCGACCAGCACTTGTACGGGACGTTGTCGTCGGTGAGTCCGCTGACGCTGCCGCACCAGTCGGTGGCCTCGTCTCCGGTGACGGCACCGGTCACTTTGGCTGATCCGCAAGGACAACGGCAGCATCAGACTATGACGGTCGGCGGGACCATGATGTCGGACAAGTCGGCGATGGTGCTTCCTTGATATTTAATAGAATACTCTTTGCCTTTAACTTTTGGCATTGTCGTGATCGCCGTCCTCAATTAAATTTTTACTGGAATGGATAACCACGGGCAAGGACACGGCCGCGGCCATGAGGACTTTCCGCCGGCGCACGCGCTGCCGCCACTGCCCATGTCACCGACCCACGCCTCGGCCGCGTTTTTCCCGCCATCACTTGTACCCATATCAGCACCAGTGCCCCCGGCAACAGCCCCTGAGCCGGTGCAAGTACCTGAACCGACACCAGTAACGGTAACACCAGCACAATCTGTACCAGCGTCCCATGAGCAAACAGAAGCCCAGGCGCAGGCCGCCGCGCGCGCCGCCGCCGCCCAGCTCGAGCAGCGCCTAGCCAAGGCAGTGGCATTGCTGGTGCGGTACGCGCGCGACGTGACGGCTCCGGTCCCGGCAGCCATGCCTGCGTTCCTGGCCCGCGGCATCGACGATCTGCGCGCAGTGGCCGACCACGGTTCGTATGATTTTTGAATGGATGGACTGGCCTGGCGATGAGGACTGACCATTTCACAACGTAATAGAACGAGCGACCTGGCAAGCGCAGACCGCGTCCGACACGGCGCTATGGTCGGCGACCCGCGCGTCGCTCGAGCACGAACGTAGCGCGCTGAGATCGTCGCTCGCGTCCGCGCAGGCCGCATTGGCCGAAACTACGCGTGCGCGCGAGATTGAACGCGCCCAGGCCGCAGCCGCAGTCAACGCAGCCGTGCAGGAGGCGTCCGACGCCGAGGCGGCGGCGGCCGATCTGGTGCGCGATGCGCGGCACGAGCGCGACCACTGGCGCCGTGAGGCCGAGCGGTTGGCGGGTGAAGCTGCGCGGGCTGCTGCCGATGCCGCTACGTTGCAGGTCGCGCTAGAGGCGTCGGCTTCGGCAGCAAGGGCCGATGCCGAGATGAGGGCCGCTGGGTGGACGCGCAAACTGGCGACGGCGACTGCGGCGGCTGACGCGGACCGTAGCGCGTGCCTGAAGCTCCAGGACCGCGTGCGCGAGCTCGAAGATACCGTGCGCGGGAAGGCCGCCGCCGTCAAGGAGTTGCAGGGCGAGGGTACGTTTTTCTTTCCATTGGGTGGATCCAAGTACTGACACCAATGAGAAATACAGTCCACGCCCTCACCCACCACATCCAGCACAAACTCTCGACCGCGGCCGCCAACGCCGAGGTGGACCGCACACTGGTCGCCAACCTGGTGGTGCAGTTTGTCACCCAGCCGCCCGTCCGCCGCTGGGAGATTTTACCCCCACTGGCCGCATTGCTCAACCTGTCGGCCGACCAGCGCGTGGCCGTGGGCTTGGATCGCGCTCCTCCCGCCACTGCCTCGTCTGTTACTTCTTCTGCATCACTTCATGCTCCAGGAGGTGGCGGCAGTAGCGATGTCGTGGACCCACTCGCCGCTGCCAAACGAGCTGGAACTGGATCTGGGCCAGACACCAATGGCGCAGGTACGACAAGTACTGGCGGCCAGTTCCAGCAGTCGCTCTCAGAAAAGTTCATCTCGTTCCTGATGCGCGAGTCCACGGTACCCGACCAAGACCAAGGCCAACAAGATCGTACTCCACAAAAATGAAAACAATGAATTCAAAATCAACGAATCAGTAGTATCCCGTCGGCTGCATGCCCATCATGCCCGTGGGCTGCATGCCCATCATCCCCGTCGGCTGCGGCGGCATCATGGACCCGGGCCCGGCAGTGATCATGAGCGGCATGCCCGGCCCACCGACGCCACCCGGACCCAAAATCGGGACCGCCATCTCCTGCTTCTCCTTCTCCTCTTCCTTGGCGGACCGGGATCGGTTGGCGCGCTCGAGCTCGTCGACCTTGCCCGTGTATTCACGTACCATGTTGATCACGTACGGCATGGCCGCATCGAGCCACCCGTTGCGCCACCCAAGCTCCAGCGCCACGTCGGGCCGCACCAGGTCGTAGCAGGTGAACAGCAGTGCCGCAAAGCACTCCTTTTTGCGGTTGGTCAGGAAATAGTCCAGGAGCTCCTCGGCGACGGCCGGGTCGCGCGACTCGGCGGCCGTCTCCATCGCGTCCTTGTACAGCTGGTCCTGCTTGGACAGCGCAATCGCCTGCTTCCAGCGGCGGTTCTTCTTGTACAGCATGGCGGCAATGCGGCGGAACTCGAGCAGCTCGTGCTTGGTGAGCCGTTGCGCCAGCGACAGCACGTCGAAATTGTCGTGTGCGCTCACCGCGTCCCGCAGCGCCACGAAATCGTCCTCCTCAATCAACAGGTCATGGTACGCGCCATTGACGGCCGCATTGTTGGTGTTGAGCACCGACACTAGGTACGGCTTGATCAGCGGCGTGTTGTCCGACTTGAGCATCATGGCTACCACCCGCGTATGGTCGATCCGCGGCGTCAGCGCCGCCAGGAGGTCGTTGATCTGCAGCGGGTGCTCGTCCAGGTAGAACCGCAGCGCCTTGTAGTAAATCTCCAAGTTGGAGACCTTGATGCACACCTCCTTGAACTGCGCGTGCTCCCACGCGGTCGGGTGCGCCATCATCGTCAACGCCGCATTGTCGTGCTCGTCATAGTGCGTGTACAAAAACACCAGGTTCTGCCACAGGTGCGCATTCTCGCAGGCGCGGATCGCCTTCGGGATGTTGATGCGCTGCCAGTAGATCTTGAGGTGCTCGGCCAGCTTGTCGGGCTTGTACTTGGTGTACATGACCGCCAGCTCTGTGAACATGCCCATGTGCGCGCGCTCCAGGTTCAACGACGACTCGAGGAGCTGCATGCCCTGCTCAAAGTGGCCGCTGCGCTCGTACAGCTTGATGAGCGAGTCGAGCTCCTCGGCGTGCACCACCAGGTTGAGCCCGCAAATCTGCGCCAGCTTGAACTCGCCCTCCTGGACGCACACCGCGTGCACCTCCTTCCAGACTTTCGTCGAGTTGGCTTTACGCGCACAGTCCACCGCGTTCTGGTACTCGCGCAGGTGCACCAGCGTGGTGGCCAGCCGCGCCCAGTTGGAGACGGACGTGAACAGGATCTTGGCCGCCTCGAAAAGCCCGTCGTTGAAGCACCGCTCGCCCACCACCGACACTTGCGCAATGATGTTGGGCTGGTGGATAAACTCCTCCAGCTCGGGCAGCCGGTGGGTCTTGGCAAAGCAAAACAGCAGCTCCGACTCGATCATCGTCTCGCGCACTTGCTTGCGTGCCATTTGCAGGTACAGGATCAGGTCCTCAAACTTCTCGGCCCGCGACGCAATGCTGATGACCTGCAACCAGTTGGTATGGTCGTCGGCCTTGATGTACGACGTGATGGCCTCCTTGATGCGCAGGTCGGCCAGCTGGGCCTTGGCCACAATCGACCACACCTCGGGCAGCTCGACGCGCTCCGCGTACTCCTCGGCGCGGTCCAGCGCGTGCAGGTTCTCGACCAGCACCGCCACCGCCTGCGCGTGCTGCGTGTACTTTTTGTAGATAAAGAACGCCTCCTCGTACAGCTCGCCCGACTTGACGACATCGGCAATCTGTGGCGCGTCGTAGTTGTTGAGCCGGTCCACGTACTCCATCACCTTGGATCGGTTGGCCTGCACGGCGGTAAGAATGAGCAGGTTCTGCAGGTTGCGGTTGTCGTTGAACGCCGACGTCTCCAGGACAATCTTTTCCAGCAGCTCCATGAGCTCGGTCGGGAGGGACGCCTCCATGAACGCCTTGACCGTCACCGACACGTCCTCGGGGTCCTGGGTCTCGGGCAGCGCCGTGGCCACCACCTGGTCAATGACCGCGCGGCGGTACTGGTTGGTCTCCACCAGGACCATCGCCCACAGCGCCTTGTCGCGGCGCTTGACCAGGTACCGCGCCTGGTGCTTGAACATGGCTTCCTGGTTGGTGATGTTGATGAGCTCCACGTCGCACTGGCCGGCCACGTACGCCACGTACGCCAGGTGCGGGTCGCGCTTCTCGCAGTACTTGCCGACCACCCGCGGGTCGTACAGCTTGTTCTCCTTGAGGAACTGCTCGGCGCTGGCGTTGGTGTCAATGTAAATCTTGGCCAGCGCGTTGTACACGGCCGTGTCCTGCGACCCTTCCTTGACTTTCACCTCGAGCCAGGGAAGCAGCAGCTTGAGCCGGTTGCGCTTCTCCACCTCGGCCACCAGCGCGTCCACCGCCACCGCGGTCGACCGCTGCACCGACGCCAGCAGCGACTTGATGGTCGGCTCGTCGCAGTCCACGTCCAGGAGCGCGCCAATCACGGCGGGCGTCCGGGCCGAGTTGACCTTTTGCACATAAATCTCAATGTACTTGAATTGGTTGTTCTTGTACAGGTACAGCACCAGGTCGTGCACGAAATCGAACCGGTCGCAGACAATGATGAGCGGCAGCTGGTCCGTGAGCTTGGCCTCCTTGAGGAAGTTCTTGACCCGCTCGGCGTCGTAGTAGTTCGAGTCGCGGCAAATCGCCTCGACCGCCTTGAGCTGCCCGGCGCGCGTGGCGGCCTGAATGTACTTAAAGTGCACCTCCGGGTCGGTCGAGAACGTGACGGTGGCCGCCAGGTAGTAGTAGAGACCCTCGTTGGACTTGAACTGCTCAAAGATCGCCACCAGGTTGGCGGCGCCGAGCTGCTCAGAGTACTTGATGGCCACCTGCACCACAATCTGCAGGTTCTGGCGCATGTTGGTCTGCAGCATCTCGCGCAGGCACTCGAGCGACTGGTCGACCGAGAGGCGGCCAAAGAACTGGACCAAAAACTCGGCGTTGAGCAGGTGTGTGTGCACGATCGTGCGCTTGATGTCGTAAATGTCCGTGTAGTGCTCGAGCGCGCGCTGGAAGAGCCCGGCCTTCTCGCAGAGGCCGGCAATGTGCGCCTTGTCGTAGTGCGTGAACATGTTGTTGCCCAGGATCGCGTCGGCCACTTGTGGCGCGTGCATCAGGTTCATTTCCAGCAGGCGCGTTTGCAGCGGGCCTTGCTCGGGCTTGTTCTCCTTGAGGGCCTCCAGCAAGAAAGCGGTGGCCTGCTGGACCATGTTGGCCGAAATGAACACGTCGGCGATCTGCTCGATACTGAGCTGCTGCGCCTGTGCGAGCTTGGTGGCAAACGCGGCGCCCGCGTCGGGGCTGACTTGCACGATCCCGCGCAGGAGCGACATGTAGTCGGGCGTGTGGCCGACCTTCTCGGCGTACGCGACAATCTTGTCAAACTGGCCCGTCTCGGCAAAGCACACAATCACCTTGGACGCGGCGTTGGCGCGCAGGTACACCGAGAGCGCGAGCTGCGCGTCAAACGGCTTGACCAGGTCGCCGAGCTCCTCCGAGCAAAACAACTTGTCCTCCTTGAGCCACTTTTCCAAGAGCTGTTTGCGGCCCTGCTGCAGGATCGGGCGCACGAGCTCCAGCGTCTCGACGCGGTTGAGGTCGCCGCGTTCCAGCAGTACACCAAAGTACTGCAGCATGGGCGACACTTGGCCGGGCTGGCCGGGCGCCTGCCGCAGCTGCTCGAGCACCTGTGGGGTGCGCAAGATGCCGCCGGGCGAGTTGGCCGCGCACTTGGCCGCCTCCATGTAGTTGCCCTGCTGCATGAACGCCGTGAACCGCGTCACGTACAGGTCATCGGCTCCCGGTAAGCTGGCGCGGGTCGCGAGCTTGAGCGCCAGGTCCGGGTCGTGCAGTTTTGACAGCACATACGGCACCAAGTTGTTGTCGTCGACCGACACCGAGAGCACTTGGCCTTTACGGTTGACGCCGAGGATGCCGCCGGTGGTGCTGAGCTCGGTGGTGACAAAGATGGTCTCGCCCGAGATGCGGTTCATGTAAATGACCTTACCGGTTTCAATGTCGTACAGGTGCAGGAACCCAAACTTGGTCACGAGCCAGACGACGCCGTAGCGTGGGGCGGCCTGCAAGGCCACGGGAAAGTCCGAGACGGCCTCAGCCGGGAAGTACACGTCAATCAGGCGCTTGCCGAACGCCGGGTTGGCGTCGTTCTTGTTGATTTCAATGATGTGCATCTTGCCGGCGCCCTGGGCGTTGCGGGTAGCGAACGCAAACACCTGGGTGGGCGTGGCGGCGCCGTCGAGCTTGATTTCGGCAAAGCACGCGGCGTGGGCCTCGATCGACTGCGAGACGCCGCGCTCCGTGTTGTACAGCTGCACGCTGCCGACCACGCGACCGGCAACCCCCGCGATCCCGGACAGGAACATCCAGTTGCCCGCGGCGTTGGTGCGGTAGTTGATGATCTGGGCGTCGGCCAGGCTGGCGTGGCGGTCAAAGATCTTGGTCATGGGCGCGTCGGGCGACGGGCTGACGGGCCAGTGGTACACGGCGGTGCCGGTGACCAGGCCCAGGGTGGTGGGGTTGATCCACTTCCAGAACACCACGTCCTCGGCGCAGATGCCGGCCGATACTTTTTGGCGGGTGCTGAGGTTGAATACCTGGACGTTGCGTCCGGCTTTATTATTTTTATATTTTATACGATGGTCAGATAGTGAGTGTCGTTGTCCTTTTAAATTGGGCAAAAAAAAAAAATGCGAAAATACCCTTGACGGCAATCCACGGCTGCGTCGGGTGCATCAGCGCCGACTCGGCGGCCATGTCCTTGCGCGTGACGTTGCCCGCGTCCTGCAGATCGACAATGACAACCTGGGACTTGCCATCGGGCGTCGCCTCGCGGACGCAGACGTACTTGTCGGACTCGAGGGTGAGGGTGGCAAAGCCGATCGCGCCGGCAGAGATGTTGTAGGGTGCTTGTGCGAGCTTTATTGTAGTTTTATTACATCAATGATCGGGGACTGGGCAGGCTCAAAAAATGAGAGAAAAACAGTAGAGCATACCTGCGCATGCTCCTGCACCGAGATGGGCAGGCGCTGCGACATGTCCGCCATGGTTGTGGTGAGTGGTTGTGAGTAAAAAGTCGGAAATGAGGTGGCCGGTTTTTATTGAGAAAAAATCGATTCGAAGAGAGGTCAACGTGGCGCTTTACGCTACACCGCTCGAGCATGGCCCGCACACGCCCACGTCCCAGACACTGCGGGGCCGCTCGAGGAGAGGGACACCCATGCACACTGGCAGCACGCGGCTCGAGCCCACCCCCTGTCCCCTGCCACGGACGCCGCCACCGCCGCGCCACGAAGCACTGCCTCGTCTGGAACATGGTTCCGAAAGAAGGTGTAGTCAGGATCACTCGATCCACGCTCAGAGACCGACCCGTCGGCCATACGCCACCGCTTTCCCGTGAAGGAGATGATGGCAAAGTCGCATCGCGTGCACCGCAGCCGCGGGCACTGGGCGAGCACTGAGGCCGAGCATCGCTGTTGCTGTTTTTGTTGATGGAGGAGACCAGACCCCGATGAGGATCGGTCAAGGTGGGAAAACCTTCCTCCAGCACCACCAACTGCTGCAGCAGCATGTGCTAACTTTAGAGCTGCAGGAACGGCAGCAGTACATGGCAGACCGGCGAGGATTGCATCCAGATCATCGTCCTCGTTATCGCTGGCCCCTTTTTGTCGAAATGAATCTTTCCTACTCATCAATATCCACCTCCAAATCAGTGAAAGTGTATTTAGCTGGAATAGAGGAGGATACATACGCTGAAGACGATGAGAGGTTGCCACGATGGGCCAATGTTGAAGTTGTTGGTCTGGATCCAGTCGAGTTGGAATTGATTTTCGTTGGCGGCGGAGGCGACGAGGATCCCATTGTCATCATTTCCTCGACGGAATTGAGCAAGTCGTCCACGTCAACGTCACTTATGGCCATGGTCGTCGCCATTATATTATTAATATCGACTTCTGTGAGATGGGAACTTGTAACTTATAATCGAATCAACAAAAAAGAGAGGGCTTCCCAACCCTTCACTACTTTGCACATTGACAAGTACTTGCTCGCAAGCTCTTGGCATACTATTGGCGACTCGCACGAGGAGTACGGGCATTTCGGGAATGCAAGATGACTCAATCAAATGCTCTCTTGCATTTGCAGGAATAATCCATTCCGTGAAAAAAAATTATCAAACATCGAATGGCACATCTGCCCCAGCATCTACAAGGCCTGAGCCATGTACAGCGCGATGCGGCAACCTCCGACGCCAAAGTGGTCTTTATTCTCGCCGGCCCCGGTACCCTCTACTCTTTTGTTCGAAAGTTGGCTGCCAGTAATTGACAACATAATCGCACAGGATCTGGTATACTATATTTCAGACAATAAGGGCACGTACACACCGAAAATAACAATGGAAAAAAAATATTTGCAGGGAAAACGCGTACCTTGACTTCACGCGTCGCGCATCTTGTGCTGGGCCAAAGAATCAAACCATCCGAACTGGCGGTCGTCACCTTCTCCACCAAGGCCGCGGCAGAGCTTCGCGAGAGGCTGGTCAGCATGCTTGGCCGAGATGCGATTGGTGGCATGCATCTTGGCACTTACCACTCGGTTGCTGCTCGGTTCTTGCGCGTCCATGCCGGGCGCGTCGAATTGGAGAAGGACTTTACCATTGCGGATCGCAAGATTTCGTGCGTACCTACAGTAAATTTTACCCTGGGCGGCTTTTAACGGCATTATGGCTTATGCAGAGACGCACATCTCAAAGAGCTGATCGCAGAGCTCCCAGAGAACGAAGACGGCAAGGACTTGCGTGGGATCCTCTCCGACGTGGGGACATTTATTTCCAAAGCCAAAGCCCGCAATAGCTCCCCAGAGGAGGAGCTGGCAGAGTGGAGGAAGGACAAGGATGGGCGATACAAGCACCAGCACCTTCGCAAGGAGCAGCTCGTCTTTATCAATATCTTTCGGTGCTTAACTCTGCCTCGTCCCGTCAGTCCGATATTGACAAAGTAATGAAACAGGAATTACAACAGGCGCCTCCGCACAGCCAATCAGCTTGATTTCGACGACCTCCTCATCTACTTTCTGCGGCTCTTGCGTGCCAACGGTGGCATCGCGCACAACATCAGATCCGTTCTGGTGGATGAGATTCAGGACACGTCGACGATCCAGCTCGAAATCACAAAGGAGTTGACGGTCGGCCACCACAGCTTGACGGTAGTCGGCGACCCCGACCAGTCGATTTACATGTGGCGCTCCGCCGATACGGGCAACTTGGCCGCGCTCGCGGCGGCGTTTCCGGATCATGCGACGATCCAGCTGCGCGAAAACTATCGGTCCACGAGCGCGGTGCTGGCGACCGCCGATATGGTTATTGAGCAGGACACGTCGCGCGGGCACCGGCCATCACAGTCGCCGATGGCGCACGGCGCGTCGGCAGGGCCGCCCGTGGTGTTTCACATGGCCAGCACCAATACCTCCGAGGCGGTGTGGATCACGTCTGAAATCCGCCGCACGATTGCAAAGTACCCCGGGCTCATTGCTTACAGCGATATCGCGGTGCTGGTCCGCACTGCTGCTCTCACCCGCGGACTTGAGGCGGCGTTCCTCCAAGCCAATGTGCCCTACTTTATGGTACTTTGTTTTTCTTTCTGTTTATCCACTATCAATGCGATATCTGACCAGAAAATACGAAAACAGGTCGGCGGCGTGCGCTTCTTCCAACGCGCAGAGGTAATGGACTTGGTGTCGTATCTGCAACTCCTCTACGATCCGAGCCACACGTCGTCCTTTGCGCGGGCAGTTCAAATGCCCAATCGCGGTGTGGGCGAGGCGTCCGTTGCCAAGATCAATATTGCCGTGAATGATTACCAGGTATTATTATCCATTTTATTTGATTCGGACATGCACTGCATTTACTTAAAAAAATACATGTAGTTGTCATGTATCGAGATTTGCCGCAGGCTCATCAACAGGGTGGCCGTGCCCGAAGTGTCACGCGTGCGCACCGCAAAGTTGCCCGAGTTTCTCAAGCTGTACGAGCAACTGAGCAAGGCGCTGACCACGCCACCGGAACCGAGGGCGCCTAAAACCGGCATCATTTCGCATGTCCTGCGCACGCTGGTGGAGACTGTCGACATGCCCGCTCTGCTCAGGAAGCAAGACGCCAAGACCGCAGTCTCGCGGATGGAGAACGTGACCGAGCTGATCGAGTACGCGGCCGCATTCGACACCAAGGCGACGCCCGAGACGCTCGCGAATCCGGACGCCCGGAAAGAGTGGCTCGGAGCGTTCCTTCAGCAAATCGCTGCCGCCTCGGGCGACGATAATGGAGCGGCGACTGACGTTCTCGAGATCTCAAAGCCGCCCAAACCCACGGGCGTGACCATCTCGACCCTCCACGGATCAAAAGGTCTCGAATGGCCGTTCGTGTTTGTTGCCGGCGTGGACTTGATTCCGCACTCGTTTGCTGTGGATGCCGCCCAGCAGGACGAGGAGCGGCGGTTGCTCTATGTGGGAATCACGCGTGCACAGCGCATCTTGTATCTCACGGGAGCCTACCAGCGGTGGAATCGCAGTATGTATTTTTTTTGCTTATTTGTTCGAGCTGTGCATATCCTGACGAAATCCGTGTAAAAAATATAATAGGGACTGAAATATCTCGCTTTTTGAGGTGCTTTTTCAACGAGTACAGCGTCGACGACAAGGGCCGTTCCCGGATCAGGTCTGTTCGCGGGCCGCCGAGCGTGACTTACGACGTTCTGCCGCCGCTGGACAAGACTGTCTTGGATTTCTTTCGCGAGCTTCGTGTGTCCGAGTGCGTTTTTATTCAGTTCCTCAATTGTTTAAACCAAACTCTAGAATACTGACTATTTATCGAATGATAAAAAGCCCATTCGAGATTACCGAGGAGCAGATCAAGTCGATCCGCGAGTCGATCCCACTCGACACAGTACCAACCTTACCCACAGGTGCCGAGCAATACACGCTGGCCGAGTCCGTGCTGCCTCGTGCGCGCTCTGGAGGAGTCCCAGTAAAATCGGAACCAGGGCAGCCGCCTACCGTCAATGTCACGGCAACTCTCTCCAAGCATGGCGGCTTCAAATCGGCAGCCAGCCTGCCCATCGTCCCAGAGACCAAGCCACCGCCACCATCGCCAGCCGCACCGACCCGAGCCAAGGCTGGACGCGGTCGCCCGACTGCCAAATCTGCAGCGGCCGCAGCAGCATCGACGGCGTGGGGCGGATCTATCTTTTCGCGTGCGGCCAAGGTGTCGTCTGCGAGTTCGTCCACTGCATCCTCGTCGCGGACCGCCTCAACACTGTCGTCAAGGACTGCCTCAACGGCGTCGTCGAGAACCGGGTCCTCGAGCGGATCGCCCGTCACTCCCATCCTGCTTCCAGTGGCCGTTCCGCCTCCGCTGATTCCAATGCGCTTGGTGCCGCCACCACCTCTACCACTTCCCTCGTTTGCAACTAGTGCATCGTCGTCTACCAACGCAGCTCGCCGACCGGCTACCGCCATTGTGGCGGCAGTGCCTCTAGGCACCAGTCAACAGCAGCAGCCCATTCGCGGCTCGTTGCGTGACTTTTTCAAGGCGTCGGCCCCGGCCATGTCGCTGGTCCCGCGGCAGGTGGCCGACGGGTCCAGTCTGCCTCCGTTACCGCCATTGTCGTCCATGTCGTCGCTGCCGTCGTCGTCCATGTCGTCGCTGCCGTCGTCGTCCATGTCGTCGCTGCCGTCGTCGTCGTCGTCGCCACCGCCGGCCAAGCGCGCGAGGCTGGCGACCGATGCGCGCGAGATCAAGCACGAGGTTAGACGGTCGGGCCGGCGCAAGTATGCCACGACCGATCGGTAAATACAATGCCTTTTTTTTGGTCTACACGGCTGCGCACTGAACACAGTTTTTTGGAGATGGAATTCCAAGCTGGCCTGCCATGGAAATCGGTGAACGATTTACTTTGCATGGATTTCTCGTGTCCCAATCCTTCCATCCGAATTCCAATGTCAAACCAGTCCGGTTTTCTCGTTGATATTTCGGCCAGTCCTTCC
>MU624724.1:0-28030 GCA_025349905.2 Blastocladiella britannica
GCATCTGCCACAACCACAGGGGCGTGGTGGCGGTAAAGCCGATGGTCGGGAGCACCGGGTCCGGGGCCAATTGGCACAGCCGCGCCGAAAACCACAAGGGCCTGATCTGCAGGTGAAACGAGAATTCACCTTCTCCCAGGACATTGAGCGACAGGGCCAAGACCGCTGAAATCGTGGGCAAGTTGGCCACGTCCACTTTGTCGGCAGGAACAGGATACCAGGGGTCTGTTTTTTTCGGGCGAAATCCGCCCGTGACCATTGCCAGGACCGACGCGTTGCTCACCATCAAGGCGGCCGGCGAGTCCAATGCCTCGGGGAGCATGCGGTCCAGGACGCACTGCCATGTGGTCCATTCGCTTGGCACCTTGGAGGACAGTGGCGGATCGGAGCCGGTGGGTAGGCCACGCAAGAGATTCGCGGCTGGATGCGAGCGAATTCGCCAAGCATGGCCACGCGATGTGCGGGCGAGAGCGCTTCGATCGCCGCCCACACCGCCGCCGCGGTCGCCGCATCTTTACTGTCCACGTTGCTGCAGAGCACTTCGACCAAGAGTTCACTGACACCTAAGACGGCGAAGCGAAAGTCTGCGATATGGAACTGCAAATCCTCCGGGTCGTCGCCCGGTTCCAAAACGGTCTCGCGGCGAAACAAGTTGACCATGTCGATCAATAGCCGTTCCCGGTCGACCTCACCGTGCGCCGCCGATGCCGCCGCGAGCGCTTCCACGAAATGCGGGTGATGGTGGTGCTTGTTCATGCGCTCTTTTAACTCGTCGATCCGGCACCAGTACGTCAGCAGGATTGTGAATTGCATGTCCTTAAAGTCGCAGTCGAGCCCTGGTATCTCCATACAAGTAAATAAATGGTTACGGTGCTGATAATAACAAAATATGGCATACCATAATCAATCGCGGCGTCCATTCCGCCCTCGATATGTGAAGCCAGGGACGCGATCAGTGGCCAAAACTGGTACAGCTTCACTGCTCTTTCCTGGGAATACAAATGTGGGAACGTGCACCGCGGGGTAAGGATCCCGACCTCGGCAAACTCCGGGAACAAGTCGTAGTAGCCCTCGGACACCCATCCCCAGACGCACTCGTTGACACCCTCGTACAGCTCCAATCGGGTGGCCCGATCCGGTTCGGCCAGAATCTGCGGTTTGTCATACTCGAAAAACATCATGCGCATCGTCTGATACTCGGCGGCGCGGGCAGCAAGGATCGACAAGAACCCGCATTCTTCGACCGGGTACTGGTACCCATTGGCGATGAGCCAGCGCCAGGTGGGCATCACGCGGTCCATTGTCGAGTGCTGGATCAGCGACAAGAAAAACTGAAACGTCGGGTACTTGCGCGACAGGAACGCGGTCAATTGGAATGGGTCGACGGCCAGCTTGGTGACCAGAAACTCGAGCACGGATGCCCGGCCCTCGCCCGCGGCCACTACTGCCCAGTGCGTCGGCAACGTGAGGCGAAAGGGTTCGTCCGCCACCGCCGCCGGGTCCCAGAGCGGGTCATCGTGATGCTCGCCCGCCAAGTTTGCGCGCGTAGTCGTGCAATCGTCAATCCTGAGCCGCATCCAGAGCACCATGGGCGCAGTGGCGGTGGTGAGCGTTGGGACCATTGCCGCGAGACGGCGCGCGATCGACACGAACTGGTCCAACTCGTCCGTGTACAAGTACAGTAAGGGCAGTTGCAGTTCCTCGGGCACCGGTCGCAGCCGTGGGGCCGCCAGTCGTGTCGCCAGTGGCTCGGACGCGTCAAACGACCACTGCTGCGTTTGGTCCTGCGTTACAATGTAGGTGCAGGCACGTCCCAGTCGTGCACAGTCTCATTCAGCGGACGCGCATGGACAGCTCGGCACCGACGCGGGTGTATTATCCAGTCCACGACCCCTGGCACCGAGAACGGCGACAACACCAGCGTAATCCTTGAAGTACGCTTCGCGGTCCACTAGCGCGTGCACCTGCCGTTTCATGAGCCAGGTAGCCGGGGTCGGTAAGCCGCGGGTGGTCGGGTGCAGATTCGCGTCCATGGCGGCGGGCCTCGCCCACCATTCGGCTGGAGCCATGTCCATGATCGACGAGTCGGACGCGGCCAAGATATGGTGCGACCGTGCGACCGCAATGTGCGTACTGCACGCCAGGTGTGCGAATTCGGCATTGACAGCGGCTATGGTTGGGGACGGAGTGGTCGTGGCCAAGATGACCATGGCTAGCTCCACTGGGAGGCGAGCAATCGCAGCAGCGTGCATTTATTTGCGTTCGGTAATTTTCTGTTCGTCAGAGGTCGTCTTGCGTCAAGGTGGTGGGATCGTGTCTCACAAGGATCTGAACGAGATTCCGCCGGAGGTGCGGGAGACGCTGACGATCGTGCCGTGCGAGAACCATTCACAGGCGCTCCGGCACGCGCTCGAGGCGACGACGACGACGGCGACGAACAACTCAGTGTAGGCCAAGTGGGTGTCCCTGGCAGTTTCCCGCCCTCGACGCCCTGGAGGCGGCCCCACTGCAGGCCGGTGGTGCCAAGGCTGTGACGCTGATTGAGTTCCTGTTTTGGCCCTTCGTTTGAAATTTGGTTTGATTGCACATTGGTTTCGGCCTCCAACCTGCGCTCACCACTTTCCCTTTCCAACTTTCTAATAAATCATAAACTACCAGTACATGCCCTCTGGCCTCCAACTGACCCAGGCGCACCCTCTTCCGCCGCTCCCTCCGCACTCTCCGACCGCGCTTGCCAGCGATTCGACTACCCGGCTCATGGATAGCAGCAGCCCTCCCCCGCCCCCTGGCATCACGGTGCCCATCCTGCCGTCCAGGCCGCCTGTTTCTGCACGACGCACTCCTGCCGCCCAGCAAATCTCGGACATGGCTCTAATGGCGGATTCCGATGGCGGTAGTGACAAGCAACACCAGCAGTACGCGAGTGGCGCAGCCTCGACTTCCACAACCACTGCCGCAGCAGCGCCCTACACCTCTGTGTCAACAGTGAGACCTGGAACCCCCCTCGGGGCAATTGGTGGTGGTGGCCGCGACAGCGTGCGCTTCATGTCCAGTAACAGCCTGGACGGCTCACCCGGTCGCGCCAGCAGCAGTGGCAACGGGCGTCTTGCCACCATGGCCGACCGCGGGCTCTTGCACACGTTCCTCGAGGACTGGATCGGCCCCGAAAAGCAGACGCGCTTCCATCGGTCCACGGGCTGGCGCCGGCTGCTGCATGTGCTGGCGACTATGGCCGTTGTGTCGGCGACCGCGCTCTTTATCTCGGTGGTGCTGGTGGTGTTTACGTCGCTGGGCCCGCTCGTGTTCAATCTCAAGGGCTCGTCCATCATCCCGGTGCTGGCCATTGTCTTTTACGGATTCGTATACGTGCTGTTTGCCCGGTCTATCCTGCGCACGTCGCTGCGCGTCCTCCTCTCAATGTGGACGTCCGACATCCAGGACCTGAAAGACGACCCCGACCGCGTGGCTATGCGCATGGCAACACAAGCGCGCAAGCGTAACTTTGGGTTCTTCTCGGTCATGGCCAAGCCTGGGCTGGCCATCCGGCGCGCATTCTACGCTGTGGTGCATGTTGGGGTCGACAAGTGGTACACCATGCGCTTGCACCGCCGCACCGCCAAGGGCCGCAAGGCGTCTCCAATCCAAACGCCCAGCAACTTGGACCTCGTCAGCAGTCTGGAGGCGCGGCCGGTCGAGTCTTCGGATACCGTTGTGGCCACCAGTTCTCTTGATTCCGAGAGCCCCGAGTCGATTGAGCAGGAAAAGGCCGAGCTTCGTGAGCTGCTTCGCCATGCGCTGCTCTTTGTCGCCCTGTTTTTCGTCGTCTTGATCCCGTGCGTGGTCATTGCCGCGCGCCAAGGCTACTATGCCATTGTTTCGTGGTTGTCATTTGTCGTCGTTGCTGGTACTTTTTTTGTCGCTAATTTTCATTTCATGCTCAATGCCAATAACGGTATAACATAGGCACTCTGGCCCTGATCCTCTTCATCAACTTTGCCAACCGGATCCACCGCACTGGCCGCTTCCTGTACCTCTTGTGGAACGGAAATGCCAACGGCACCCCCATTGCCAACAACCGTCGCCTCGCCATGTTTGTTGCGAGCTCTGGCCGTGACCACAAGCTGGACCCGATCGACTCGTTGGTCGAGCTGTTCATCAAGGTGACGGCGGTTGCGCTCATTATCGGCATGCTGTTTATCAAGCAGGGCTCCTCCAACAAGGGCCGCATCGTGCTCGCCATTATTCTGGCGGTGTTGCTCGCATACCGCCTTCGCGGCATGCTCTCGTGCGGGTTCATGTCCACCGCCAAGCCCCCCGGCTACTTTCGCGGCGAGAACATGCGCACGCCGCTGGCCGTGTTTGCTTCCCGCCTCATCATGACCGGATTTGGACTTGCGTTTGTCGCTGCGCTCGATCTCTCGCAGCTGGTGGCCGATCAAGAGCAAACCACAGTGCTGGACCTGATTAGTCGCGGGGCCATGTCTTTTCGCTCGCTCCTGATTGCGTTTGTTTGCGTTTACATCTTGTCACTTGTCGTCGTCGACCTGGCCATGATTGCAGTCAAGGTCGTGCGCCCACGGGTTGCCGCCATCCTGATCACGCTGTGCCTCATTGTTCGGATTGTCATTGCAGGTAATGTCTATTTTCCCCCCATTGGAGCGTTATTTTAATTCTCACAAACAATTCAATGGCATCCAGCAACCCTGATGGCGGTCGCTCCTGGTTACACGGCCACTGCCATCGGCTTGCTCACCTACATTTCCTTTGACTTTCGGGACGGCCGCGCGTACTGGACGTCGTCGGGCGATCTCCACCGCAACATGAGCCACCGCCGCGCCGCCATGGACGGCCTGATCACCTTCTCCATCACGGTCCTGGCCGTGGTGGCGTCGATTCTCATTGGCTTGGTGGTCAACCTTGGCAAGTCGCAGCCGGTCCTGGACCCCGTCTTCCCGGACGACCCGCGGGCAGTGTTTGTCACGCAGCATCCGATGTGCACCATGACGTACGCTAACGGCGCGCTGACGCCCCTCGACCTGGGCGTGTTTGCAGGATCCAGTTACGGCAAGAACGAGACGGCGGCCATTGACTACACACAGCGCAACCCCCGCCTGCGCGGGCAAGTGTCAGTGGCGTACAGTAACCTGAACGAGACGAGCGGCGTCCACTTCCTCGAGTACCGGCTGGCCAATTCGCCGTCGTTCTCGATTGTGGCCGTGCGTGGCACCTCAGACATTGAGGACATTTTGCAGGACCTGTATGCGTGGGCCGCGCCGGCGATGCTCCAGCTCAGTTCCATGTTTGGCACCACGGTCGGTCTGTGGCCGCGCGAGCTGACGGCCAATTTTGTCAAGTTCTTGGCGGACTATGTTGCGCACTCGTCGCTGCTGTACTACCAGGAAGTCGACCGCCACGTGCGCGATCTGGTGCAGAACGGGAACCGCAGCGTGATCATTACCGGCCATTCGCTCGGCGGCGGCGTGGCGCAGATTGTTGGTGCACGGCAGGGCGTGCCGGCGCTGGCGCTCTCGAGCCCGGGCCTTGGGCTCAGTTACCGCATGTACGACATCCCGTCGCTGGCAAACCTGACCCGCTGGGGCGTCAATATCGTGCCGTTCCTCGATCCGGTGCCCATGGCCGATGTGCAAGTCGGTACCGTGCTGAGCATTCCTTGCAATGCTGCCGTCCCGACCAACTGTCACAAGTGGCGCAACACGCTGCGCACGCTCATGACGCTTTGCTACGAGATTGAGCAGCCGTAAATTTATATTTTTCCAGGCATCTCACGAAACTCTCTATTTTCTTGTGTTTTCTTTTTCAACTTTGCTCTTTCCCAGTTTTTTATTCAATAGATCAAACTTCCTACCACTAAAGGATGACGCAAGAGCAAGACGTAACAGCAGCGGCAACGGCAGACCATGGACCAGCCCAAATACATGTGAATATGGGCCTGGGCGAGGAGATCCGAGATGATGATTCGTCCTCGGTGGCGAGCGACCCCGCGTACAAGTATATCGGACCCGCTCCAAGCACGCGCGTGGAATCGACGCTGGTTTGGCGACGCATCTTGCACTTTGTGCTGTCGATTTTCCTCTGGTCGGGAACGATGCTGGTCGTCACTGTTTCCTTGGCCATCATAACCGCCGTGTCGTATTTGGCGTTCACGTCAACGGCTGAAGTACCGTTTTTCATGCTGGTTGCCGTCGTGTACTACAGTTCCGTGCTCATCCTCGGCTCCCGCTCGATCCTGCGTACCTCGTGCCGCCTGATCTTGTGGATCTGGACCCAGCCGATCCGACCCGCGTCTGCCGGCCCCAACCTTACCGCTCAGCAGCAGCAGAGACCTACCACCGCGCTACGTATTGGCTCGCTCGGAAACCACATGGTCCGATTTGTGCACTGGCCCTGGCGGTGGTTCAATCACAAGGTGGACGTGTTTGTGTGGAATCTGGTCGAGGCCATCTCGGCCCATCAGCGTTCGGCTGCTCAGGCACGCCTGAAAAAGACCGCTCCGACCACCGACGATACCGAGCAGGGCGGACACGCGGCCTCCATTGACTCGCTTACCGCCGATCTGGAGCTGGAAAAGGAGCAGATGCGCGACCAAATTCGCTATGGGCTGCGCCTGCTCGCTCTGTTTGTGCTCTTTTTCGTTCCCCTCATTTGGGTTGCGAAAGCCGTCGGTCTGAATGGAGTTACATCGGTGATTTCCTGCGTGTTTGTCCTAGGTATCTCGTTTTCTATTCTGTGGAAAGGTTGGAGGTGTGCCGCTCATCCACGATCAACGCAAACAATTAGGATCGGCCTTGCTGATTGTCACCATCAACCTTTTCGCTCGATTGGGCCGCATGTCCCGGTTTTTGACACTATTATGGTCCGGAATGCCCGACGAGCGTCGCATGGCCATGTATGTCGCCTCTGTGGGATTGGATGTTCCCCAAAGCATTTTAGCAAGCCTCTCGGCGCGACTAGCCAAAGTGTGCGCCGTGATTCTCGTGATTGGCCTCATATTCTTGCGTGTGGTATGTATATGCATACGAATTCTCGATCTGAATCTCAATCTCACGCCAAATGTCACAAAGGCCATCAATCCATCATCTTTTGCAGTTCTTAGCGTGATTCTTTTCGCGTGCTTGCTCGTCCAACTGTCCTTTCGAATGACATGCGCCTGGTGCACCCGCCGGAAACCTGGCCACCGCTCGCTGGAATCGGTATACACCAAGTCCGCGTATTATACGGGCGATAGCATTGTCCCGCCGCTGCTTGCATTCGGCCTGCGCTTTATATTTGCCGTGTTGGGATTGATGAGCGTGGTCAACCTGGATCTGTCTTCAACGGGAGCCAACAATTCCTTGCGGGTCGTGAATGTGGTGTCGGGATCCTTGATCAACGGCGACTACTCGGTCATGATTGGGTTCCCGCTCGTGTTCCTGGTTGGACTTGTGCTTCGCGACGTGGCCATTTTCTGGGTGAGCCGGATCCCAGGTAAGCGCGCAGCTGTGTCCGTTGGACTTGGGATCTGCATCATGTGGGGATCGGCGGGTGCGTCCTTTCTCCATTTATTTCATGTACTGTGCTTCTCAATACTTGAACACAATAACACAGTTGCCGTCGCCTACCTTGCCACCGGATACACGTCCATGACCATGCTGGTCCTCTCATACCTGTCCCTCGATCTTCGCGACGGAAAGGCATTTTGGTCGCAAAGGCCCGTTCGCGCCGGCCGAATCTACCACCGGGCGGCCGTCAAGTCCATGATCACGTTTGTGTTTATCGCGGTCGCGGTGGTGCTTGCCCTCATCGTCGGATTCTACGTTGGCACCGTGCAAGGAAAGACGGCGGACCCCGTCTTTCCTAGCAACGCGAGCGAACTTGCCACGTCGCCGGCGCCAATATGCTCCACGCCGTTTGCCGACGGCCGACTCCTCCCAATTGACCTGGCGACGCTTGCGGGTGCTGCTTACTCGACCAGTGCGAATGCTACGCTGGCCATGGCACGCAAGAATCCGCGGCTGGCCGATGTCAAGGTCGAACGCGGGAACTTCGCCACATCTACTAGCACCCAATTTGTCGAGTTTCGGTTCTCGGGGACGCCCAACTTGTCGGTCGTTTCGATTCGAGGCACAAGCGACGTGGACGATGTGCTTGAGGTATAATCTCTTTCTTTTTTTTGGTGGATTGAATGGTGGCACTGACTTGTAGATACACTTAGGATGCCTACCTGTGGGCAACGCCGGGACTGCTGCAACTCTCGAGCTACCTGGGAACGTTCTACACGCTGTGGCCAATTCCCATTTCGTCGTTTTTCATCCGGTTCCTCTCGCAGTCCGTCACTTTTTCTGGGCTCGTGGTGGACTTGTCCGTGTCGACCTACGTGCGGGATCTGGCTCAACAGGGTCGAACCGTGGTGATGACGGGTCACTCGCTCGGAGGTGGGCTGGCGCAAATCATTGGCGCCCAACAACGCCTGCAATCGTTTGCGCTGTCGAGCCCGGGGCTCGGGTACTCGGTTCTCAATTACGGGATCACGCCGGCAAGTCTGGCCAAGTGGGCGGTCAATGTGGTCCCCGCCGACGACTTGGTGCCGTTGCTGGATAGCCAGGTGTCATCGGTGCTCAAGATCCCTTGCGACGCACCGACTCCACTCTATTGCCATAGCTGGCGCCAGTCGCTCAGCACTTTGCTGCAGCAGTGCTATGGCTCTTGACCTACTTTATTCCCGGCCCTGCCCTAAAATTAATAAATATATATATATATATATATATATATATATATTTAACCTCGCCGGCCACTGAATATTGGTACCCGGCGGCCCGTCTTGGCCGATACTATCCGTCCAAACGCGTCCGCGCCGCCACTGAAATGGGCCACTGCCTGTTGTTGCGGCGCTGGAGAATATATCTCTGCCACTGCTTGAGCGCCGTGGAAATCCGACATTGGGATCTGCTGCTGCTGCATTTGTATCTGCTGTTGACCCATGTACCCACCCGAAGAGGCAAGCGGTGCCTGCCCGCCGCCGCCGGTATTGGAATAGGAGGAAACACCAGTGAATCGCACCGCGGAGCTCGTGGGCCGCATATTCATGAGCCCTGGTCCACTGGTCCCGACCAGAGCGCGGTTCGGGACCGCCGAGTACAGAGCGCGCGGCTGCATCGGGGGCGACGGCGGACCGGCAGTCGGGCTCGTGCGGCCGTACCCGCTGCTGGTTGCGCCGCGGTACGGTCCTGGGCTGCGCGACCGCGCTGATGGGACCGTACGGTACCCGTAACTTGATTGCTGCTGTTGTTGCTGCTGGTACGATGCAGTCAAGAGCGGTGGCGGCGGGCCGTACTCGGAATTATGAATGGCAAGGTCCCAGCTTGTGGTGACGAGTTGTGCGGGTCCGGCGGCAGGAGCGACTGCGGGACCAAAGTAGGATTGTAGCGCCTCCCGCGACCCGTACGGCGGCCGAGTGGCAGAGGACACGCGCATGCCACGATTAGAGCCCGGCAATGGCACCAGCCGCACATTGGCGGTGCTTGGCCGCGATCCTGACCCGGACGATGAAAACGCCCCCGTGGCCGCCGCTACACCTCCGGCCCACGCCGCGGTACGCGCTGCGGCAGAGGACGAGCTAGGAAGACTATGGCCGCCGTTTCCAGAGGCATTGGGCGACGCTCCTGACAAATATGAGCTCATGTACGCTGGCGGCGCGCGCGGAGCGGCAACTGACGATCCAAATGCGCCGGTCGAGTGATTTCCGTGAAGGCTCGTGCGTGGGCGCGAAGCAACCGCTGGTGCAAGGCGCTTCAGCGGCGACGGAGGACGTCCCAGCGGTGGTGGTGGTGTATATCCCATTTGCTTGGCATGCAAGGGCGCTGGCCGCACAGAAATCAAGCCATCCAGCTGCACGGCCGCCAGCGAGTTCTCCAGCTGCGCTGCATTTGCTGCTGCGGCCGCTGCAGACGACGGGAGCAACGAGCCAGGAGTGCGGCTCAGCGACGTGGTAGCAGTTCCGGGCCGTGAGAGTCCTGGTAACGCTGCTCGGGTCCCGTACACGGCACCCGATATTGGCCGCAGTGCATCTCCGCCCATACCGTCGTCGCGCGGCTTCCACTGGACGCGACCACGCCAGACGCTTTCGAGCTCCTCCTCCTCCTGCGGCGAAGCCAGGTCGTCCAAGTCATCAATCTCTGACGCGCTATCCCAAGTCCAGTCGCCCGAACCATGCGCGCGATGGTGGGGCAGAGATCTTTTGGAATGTCGTTGCTGCTGCTGGTGATGGTCACCCGCATCGACACCTTCTCCCTCAGGCTTGTCAATAGCCTTTGTGCCGTGCATCACGTCAATATTGGCATCCATTTGGTCCGGATCCCAGATGATAGCGGCAATCGCGTCGGTGCCGAGCGGATCGTCGGCGTCCCACGACTCGAGTTCCCACAGCGCTAATGCCTCCCATTGCTTTCGTTGCTGCAGAAGCATGACAATATCTTGCGCTTGCGCCACAAAGGTCGCTGATGTCCCGTGCGACGATGTGGATGACTCGGCGGTGGAAGCCCTGCCGCCCGTGGATGGGCAGTACACGTAGACACGGTTCGCACGCCTGGCCAGGAAAAAATGGCCGGTGGGGATGGCACTTGGAAGCGCCGTTGCGTTGGTTCCGCGCGAGTGCGTGACCAGAGGTGCCAGGGAGGAGCCAGATCCATATCCCAGCTCTGATTGTGGAGAATCGATGCGGATCAGCAGCCTAACATTCAAAAAAAAAAAAAAAAAAAAAAATGTCAAAAATGTCGTCGCCTTTATATAATAATTGGTAGGCATACCAAGCAAGCTCATTGTCAGAGCTGGGACTGTTGGTTGTCGTTTCCAAACACCATTCGAGATCCGTTTCAATCCTCTTCCAATCAAATAGCGATACGGGCGCCGGCTCTTTGAGATCCAGTTCCAAGTGGTCAAGATGTGGGGGTGGGTTGACTGTATTCACAGTCCCGCTCACTCTGTATAAACCATTTGATCGTTAGCTCTATTGCTGTATGCTCTCAAAAACAAAAGGTGCTGGACCGAAAGTAAGGAAATCGCTTTTTCCATAGCACTGCCTCGGATGCCAGCTCAGAGGCAATGTGGTCGCCCAGGGTAGTAATCTCTGTTTTCTTCCTCCAGTTATAAGTATGATTGAAGAAAATTTAACAAAGAAATCCAAGGCATACCACCAAACATCCAGCTCTCCACGTGCTCGAGGGTCGCGGATAGCTCGGCAGATCGATGCTCGTCATATTCCTGTGCAATTTACAATTGGGTTTTTCGCTCAGATCCAAGTACTTGAAGCGCCACATATCGCGTGCAGAAAATTAATAATATTCGGACATGTGAAAAGCCGTCGGTGGTCGAGCTGTCGGCGGAAAAAAGGGCCGCTGCGTCATCGTCCAGCGAGCACATCATGGACGTGAAAAAGAGGTCCGATTGGCTCATTTTTTTGGATTGTTTGATCTCGACATGGGAAAAGAGAGCGAACGATTTTCGACTTTCATTTTTCAGAAGCCAGAAACAAGTCCTTCCAAGCGCACTGGCACTGCCAAGTCGACAATCTCAACGTCGCTTGTCCGAGTAAACAAGGCGCCTGCCTCGACCGCCTTGGCGTCCTCGGCGATCGCCGCGGTGATGTGCAAGACGCGAGCGCCATCTCGAACCTCTGCGGGCAGCGTCCACCCATCCGCTTCAATAGCGGCCACACGGAATGCCGACACGCGGTCAGACTGGCGGTATTGGTCGACAACTACAGTCACCCGCAGTCCGGCTGCCGCGTCGGCCTTGAGCGTGGCCCATGCACTGTCGAGGGGAGTCGCGGACTCTGCTGCTACTACCGCTGGTGGCTCGGGTGGTGCCGCTGCCGCCTGGTTGCGCTTGCTCTTTTTGTTCTTCTTGCCCTTGCCCTTGCCCTGAACCGCAGTCCACCCGGCCTCGTCGCTGGCGGCCGATGCCACTGCCACTCCCGTTGACGCAGCCTGGGCGTCCAGTGAAAGAGCCGCCATACGCGTTGCAATGTTGCGCGCCTTCTTGAGCTCGTTCTGGTGGAGCAGCGTCACGTGGAGCTCGCTCGTCTTTGGCACCAGGGACGGGGCCGAGATCGAAACGCCGGTGGCGGCCAGGAGAGCGTCAAGCGTCACTTCGGGCAAGGCCACACCAAAGTAGGAGGCTCGGGCCGGAGCCATCCGGTGCTTGACGGCGACCACCTTGGTGTCGCGGACCTCGGCCAATGCTGCCGCAATCGAGTCGGGCGAACCCTCCACGTGGGGCCACGTGCGCGCAACGTCCACATGGTCGCGTAGTGCGCCGACCAGCTTCGCCAAGTTGGCCTCGGGCGTGGACAAAATGTCGAGGTTAACTGCAAGAACCCGCAGCGGCTGCTCGGCATTGTCGGGAAGCTTGGCGTGACCCTCGGGCACCAGCTCGGCGTCGCGCATCTCCTGCACCGAGAGTTCCTGGCGCTTGTAAGTAAAGTCGTAAACCACGGCCTGCAGTCGCTCGTTGCCAGTGCGCTGCGGCGTGAGCGTCTGGTGGTTTTCGCCGCGGCCAAGGATCCGGGCCAGCGTCTCCTTGTAGATGGCGTCGCGGTGGGCGGCGGCCACGGGCCACACCGCAAACACAATGGTGGCGTCCGGGTACGCGTCGCGGATGCTGGTCACCAGTTCCGTGCGCATATCCTTGAGGTGGTTGTTGCGGTCGGCAATCACGATCGGCGCCGTGGCCATGGCCGCCACCACCTGGCGGTCAAACGGCCGCACGCCATTGTCGTCGCGACGCTTGTTGGTAATGTCGTCGTTTTGCACATGGGCCACGTCGGTCGGGAACAAGCGCGCCAGCAGCGATGCAACCGTGGTCTTTCCGGCGCCGACTGTCGCCACGGGAATGATCACGGTGCGGCCGGCTCCACGGTACGCCGAAGGGTCCACCCGCGTCTCGCGCAGGAACGCGTCGCGCACCGCAATGATCCCGCGCTGCTGCTGGTACTCGGCAAACAGCTCGGGCCGGGTCTGGACTGCCGTGTGCACCCAGTCCATGTACTGGTGCGACAAAAAGTGCTGGGGCGGGCGCTTGGTGCCGTCCGAACTGCCCAAGTACCCCTTGGTCAGCTCGCGCCACTCGCGGAACAACAGGTACGGCTGCTTGTACTTGTATTTGGTCATGCCCACGGTCCCATCGGGCTTGGTGTACCGCAGCACATAGCCCTCAATGTCGCGCGGCGGCTCGTCAGCGCCGTGGCCAGGGAGGCGGGGGTTGGCACGGGCGTACTCAATCATTGCTACATCATGTCAGATATATCAAGGCGGCGTGAGTACATGACCCTTCAAAAAAATGAAAAAAAAGGATACCGTCAAAAGTGTCAAAGGTCTGGACGCCGACCAGGTGGAATCCAAAGCACGTCGCAACGCTCTGCATGTACTCCACGGGGACCGATCGGAATTCGGGCGTGTTGTAGTTGAGGCCGTGCAGCCAGAGACCCGCCAGCTCCGCCGGGTAGGCCAGCACGTGCTCCTCAAAGCTGTCGTCGGCAAGCTCAAAGACGGCCGTGACCTTATGGGTCCACAGGAACGCGGCCCATTCGGCCTCGGAGCTGCCGGTGCGGGCCAGGTGCGTGGCCAGCCACTCGCGGCCCTTAACGGCGTGCGGCGATGTGAGCGAGTGCTTGGACGCGACAATCACGTCCACGGGCGACGCGGCCGACATGTAAATGATACACCCGTTCTCCTTGACGGTGGCATAGCACGGGCCAAGCGCGTTGCCGTTGCCGCGCAGGAACGGTAGTGCCGTGTACGGCACCTCGCCGAGGTTGAAGAACTTGTCGTAGCCACGAATCACAATCTCGTACTCGGCGTGGTCGTTGAGGTCGCGCGTGGGCTCAAAGTCGGTAGCGCTGCCGTTGGTCTGGCGCGTGAACAGGCCGCGCGCCATGGTGGGCAGCTTGCTGCCGTCCTTCTTGTACGCCCACTCGT
Organism: Blastocladiella britannica; assembly: GCA_025349905.2. NCBI lineage: Eukaryota > Fungi > Blastocladiomycota > Blastocladiomycetes > Blastocladiales > Blastocladiaceae > Blastocladiella > Blastocladiella britannica. The sequence goes on from MU624724.1 coordinate 13,971, forward strand.
TGACGTGCCACGAAGCGAGCATGGGCAGGTTGGCCGGGATCGGGTTCCCCGGCTCGGCCTTGAACGGCGGGAACTTGGTCATGCGAATGGTGCCGTTCTTGAGCTGGCTGGTGTTGTCTTCGCCCCGCAGTGTTGCGGTGACGAGCTTGCGCACCATGGCGGTTGTGCTGGTAGCAAGGTCGGCGGGATCGAGGCCGTGGCCGGGCAGTGGGGGCAGTCGCTTCATCAATTGCGGTGGAGCGGCGGCAGCGGCGGCAAGGTTGCGAGCGGTGGGAACGCGTCGGGACATGTTGCTTTTGGATCTGTTGCAAGTATATGGACCGACTAGCTCCCGGAGAGCAAGGGCACGCGCTTGTTATATAAAGCGCTTAAAAAGGGAAGTCGACATGAAAGTGACATGGATCTATCGCCTCCCCCACATGTGACGGTGACTGGATATTTCTTTTTTTTTTTTTTTCAGTCAAAGAAAACATCATATGATGGAGCCACGACCCGCGCCGCCGCCACAGCCGTCGTTCTACAAGCGCGAGCTGCCTTCCACCTGCATCGACTATGCCTCACGTACGGGAAAAGACCTGTTCAAAGTGGCACTGCTCGAGGGCAATCTCGAGGGTTACTTTCGCCTCGCCGGCCAGTTTACCACCCAGTCCGAGCCTGCCTTTTGTGGGTTGGGCACTCTATGGTCTCTATTCTATAATTTCATTCAATTTCAATCATTTCTTTTGGACTAACTGACATTGGATATGCGCAGTATGGTTTTAAATGCACTGGGCATTGATCCGCAACGGCAGTGGAAAGGTCCTTGGCGCTGGTACGAAGACAGCATGCTCGGTACAATGATAATTCATACTGTGTAGTGAGCGAGGGTCCCTTACGTTATTCCGCAAAATCCAACAGACTGCTGCCGACCACTCGACGAGATCAAACGCACTGGGATCACGCTGGGAGAGTTTGGATGCTTGGCATTGTGCAACGGGCTTTCGGCAAAAGTGTACCGCGCCGACCGCGTCACGCTCGATCGGTTTATTGCCGACATTTCACGCACTTCTGCTTCCGAAGACGACGTGCTGTGCGTGAGTTATGATCGCGGGACGCTCAAGCAGACTGGCCAAGGTCATTTTTCGCCAGTAGCCGGGTATTGCAAGCAAAAGCGCATGGTGCTCATTCTCGATGTTGCCCGGTTCAAGTACCCTCCGTACTGTACGTTGCTTTTTTATTTGGTTCGCATTGCGTGAATCTTATCATTATGTGTATTCCAGGGGTCCCGGTCGAGTTACTCTGGGAGTCATTGCACCCGCATGATCCCGACACGGGCAAGCCGCGGTTCGTTTTGTCCCTTGCCATTTCTTTTTTGTATGCTCAACCATAGAATATAGTGGATACGCCGTGCTTAAGCGCCGCGATAAAGACCTCCCACCAACGCTGCCCAAACTCAACCTGACGACTGCTAACATCGCGCTGCTGGTGCAAACGCTGTGCATTGATTTTGGAGCGCAGCTGCTTGCTGATCCGAACCTAGAGCGGCTTACGCTCGACGAGGTGCTGCAGCGATTGCTGGCGGCGATCCCCGAGGAGCTCAAAGGGGTCATTACGGAGCGCGAGATTGATGCCGACTCGATTGTGGCCCCGCCGCTGCCGTCCGACTTTGCATCGCCGCCAAGCTCTCCTTCCGCGTACAATGCCGCTACCATGAGTCCGGTGGACTGCACTTCCATGTGCGGCAAAATCAACCGCGAGTTTGACATGGCAGCGCCTCCGCAGCACTACCAGCCGCCACCACAGCAGCAGCAATCGGATCCGTGTGCAGCGCCGGCAGCGGCTGCGGCGGTAGCGCGCGGCCGCGCAGTGGCGTCGTTCCGCGCCACGTACCAGCGGCAGCTGTGGCAGCTCGTGCACCGGGTCCACGAGACGCCGCTGTGCTTGCGCATTGTGGCGGCAATGCGGCGCGGGGCCATGCGCGTGCGGTCCAGCTCGCTGGTGATGACGCCGCCGTCGCCGAGTTTGGTGCGGCGTAGCAGCGTTAACGCATGTGCTGGCGGCCACGAGAAGGCACATTGTCGGTTCTGCCAGCCGCTGGACGGCGATCTGGGCGGGTCCGGCGAGGATCTCTCGCAAACACTTCTCTCGGCTGACGGTGCAACACTACGACCGCCAATGCACGGTTCCGGTGCTGGGAGTGCGCCAGTCGCCGACTCGACCGCCAGCTGCCTTCCCTCGGATCCCAAGACCCCCGCGTTCCTGGCCATGCTGCTGATGGCGTTCCCGCTGTCGTCGATTTTTCCTGACTTTGGTGCCTTGCAGAACCGTAACGCACCGCTTGCGGCCGCGCTGGTCAGCACCTGGGCCACCGATCACTTGCCGCTCCTAGTGCGGTCCGAGGTGGCGGCGATGCGGACGCAGCTGGACGCGCTGGTCAAGACCGTGCCATTGCCGATCGCGGCCACGGCGGGGATTGCCTCCGACTCGATGGGATCGTTTGCGTCCCTGGGACGCGACTGCTGTGCGGCCACTCCTAGCTCTGCCGCATCAAGTCCCGTGTCTCCTGCGCCCATGGTAGCGGCTGATGGGACTGCTGCTGTTGCCAACCACCCCGTCTCTTCCCATCCGCCTCAACCACCACCAGTGGTCCACGGCAAAGTCGGCGTGGTCGTTGGGGATACGCTGGCCGCGGCGATCGGCGTTTCCAACTCGTTTTGCCCTTGACTTGTTCCCTTTCACCCGGATCCCCGAACCCGTTTTTGTGGTAGGATTTGGCCGGATCCCGCGTGAATAGGGGATACTTTTGCCAATAAGGTTGCATTTTACCCTTGCTAATTTTCTTAATTCCTAGTCATTTCGCGTGATGATCGTCGTTCCGTTTAATATATTTGTGCTTGTCAGCAATATATCTCTCGATCGGCATTCGTTTTTCTTCAGCTGCGGACAAAATGTTTGTTGTACTTGGTTGGAAAAGCAAAAAATCGCAGCAAAATATATAATTAAATTGTAACATCTCACCAAGCTCGGCCAAGTGCGAGCGCAGTCGAGGTTTGCAGCTCAAGCAATAGTCACAGAGAAGGATCGAAAGAAAACAAGAGGGGGAAAATGATGAAGACACACAAAGGAGGGAAGAAAAAAAAAAAGTAGACATGAGAAGATGGGAAGTGGTATCCAACAGGAAAAGGGGAGAAAGAGAGAGACGCGCCGCCCCGAGTCAATGCCAGACCGCGACGCAAGAGAAGGGAAAATGGACAATAAGTGTGACCATCGCAAGCGCCAGCGCACACGACAGGAGGGGGAAGGGGGGAAAAGATGAATGCGAGCCTGCGCAAACACGCGCAAGCGACCAACAACTGGAACCGTTCAGACCAATGCAGGCGCGACGGGGTGAGCCATTGCTGCCGTGTGTTGGGCAGGGGTGGGCGCGACGGGGGCCGCAACGGGTTGGAGCTGGAAGAACCGCTCGCGTGGCAGCAGCTGCAGCAGGAACTCGCGGCAAATGTTGGCACGGGCCGTCATGGCGTGGCCGTAGAACCCGAGCGCGACCGACTTGCTGGCGAACTGGGCCCGGCGAATGCCCGTGACGGGGTCGACGCGCGACACGGCGTTCAGCTGCAGCGACCGCACCTCCAGGGCCAGGTTGAGCGACGCCACTGCCAGCTCGGATGGCCGGAACTGCGCCGACTCTTGTGCGGCCAGAATCGACAGAAGGTACTGCTCGGCAATCATGAGCGCCGGCTCCACGAGATCGGGCACCAGCATGCCAGCCCACTGCTCGAGCGCGGGTACGGGTGCCTGGTCGCCAACAAGCGCGCGCGCGGGCGAGTAGGAAATATCCGAGTCTTCGTACTGGGAATCGACCTCAAAGTCCTCCACGACCATCTCGGGCGACTTTGGTGGCGTCATGGGCACCGAGGGCCCGTCGCCAAGTGGTTGATGCTGCTCCATGAACGCTTGTTGCTGCTGCTGTTGTTGTTGGCGCCGACGCAGGCGCTCCTCTTGTTGCTGCTCCTGCACCGCCGCGGGCACCAGCGGCAAGAGCTCGGCCACCAGCGCGCGGATGACGGGTTGAGCCAGCAGCTCGTGCACAAAGTTGATTGGGGAGGCGGCGCCGAGGCTGAAGTTGAGCGCCTTGGCCACCGCCATCTGAATGATGCGCACGTGCGCCGGGTCAAAGTCGAGGTTCTTGAGCGACTCCATGGCCGGGTCGTCGTACTCCTCCACCATCTTGGCCGCCAGCGACAGGCAGACAATCGCCAGCAAGTGCCAGTCGTACGTGCGCCACTGTGAGAGCGCCGCGGGCCGCGGTGCGCTGGGCGACGAGGATGGCGATGACGACGTCGAGTGGTGTTGGCTCGATGCGTCCACGGGCCGGACCATCGTGGCCAGGTACCGGTCCATGTACTGCACGGCCACGCAGAGCGTGTTGACCTTGTACCGGAACAGATTGTGGCTCGAGTTAACCGAGATCATCCAGCTGATGGCCACGCGGCGGGCCAGGTTGACTTGGACGCCGCCCGACATGTTGGTTCGGCAGGTCAGGAACGCATCGTCAAAGTGGTACCGGTTCTCGGTCGCAAAGAGGTTGTCGAGTCCCGACGTGGGCCACACAATCACGGCCGCGTCCGTCAGCGGCACCGTCTGCAGGTTCGAGGTCGGTGGGTTGGTCGGCACCGAGCCCATCACGTCGTGCAGGAGTGGGGGCAAGACACTGCCGTGGGGAGCCAGGCCGCGGTGCTCCGTGACCAGGTGCAGGCCCGTCGATGGCTGCTGCGGGACGTACTGGTGGCGCGCCATCTCGGTGACCGAGGCAATCGTCAATGCCGGGGGAGCGTTCCTTGCTGCCGCCGCCGTAGCCGCTGCCGAGGCCGCCGCTGCCGCTGCTGCGGATGGCCGGCGGGTCATGTGCCGTGGCGGTGCGTGATGGGGGTGCATCGCAGTAGGGAATGGTTGCATGTGGTGGACCAGGTCGATGGGCGAGATGGGAGTCAAGGGTGGGTTGCCTACGTCGCCCTGGGCCTGGAGCATGGCCAACGGGTACGTCGGGGTGGTGGGTGTCAAGGGCAACTGCTGGGTTCGAGCAGCGGCCGCGGCTGCGGCAGCGAGCGTGGACGAGTGGCCGGGCATGGCCGAGTCGGGGGTCAGCTGCGGTGCACCGGATGCCTTTCTGCGCTTGAGGGGACGGGCGTCCTGGTTGCGATCAGTGGAGGTGGACCGGGTGGCGTAGGTCGACTTCTTGATCACACTGGAGGCGTACTTGCAGTTGAAGTTAATGTTGTTGCCGCTGCTGTTGATTGGCTTGGTCGAGATGGAGAGGCCCTTGAAGTTGGTTGCGGATGCAGGTGTGCCGACAAGGGTTGCAGAGGAGGAGGTGGTGGTGGGGTAGCTGAGCATTACCTTAAAGAGAGACGAGAGTACTATTGATTGATTTGATTCTGGGCCGTGAGTACTACGAAAGAGAGCGATGTGGAGGGTATAACTCAAGAAAGGAGAAAAAAGAGAAGATTGGTTGTCCGCGCGCGCCACGAGTAAATCGAAAACGTTTCACATTCCAAGCCACACTGGATCAAAAACTGGGACTGCGCGAGAAAACCCAAAATAAAAAAATTAAATTGAGTAAGAGACGTACAGAGAAGGGCCGATCGGCGAAGGTCAAGCAAGATCTCAACTGGAGTTGCGCGCTTGATGGCAGCAAGAAAAGAGAATTGGGAAGTGGGAAGAAGAAAAAAAAGCAGGACACTCCTTTTTTTCTTTTCAGATACAAGCGAAGCGAGCCACAAGAAGAGAGGGAGGAAGGTGGATTGCTTTGCGCGGGTGGCGAGGCGGGTCGGCGAGGTCGAGCAAATAGAAGGAACTAGCGACCAGAGTTAAATGTGGGGTGGGTTGGGCTGGATACAGCAAGCTAAAAAATAAAGAGGCTCAATGGGTAGGTACGAGAGCCGTCCAATAATGTTTTTTGAAAGGAAATATTTCTTTTGTTGTTAGGGAGAGCCGAGCAGGTCAGGTTGAAGACCAACGCGGGGCTGTGCGATGATTAAGTAGGAGGGAGAACTGGCCTGGCGGGCGATGCTAGTGCGCGCTCAGTTTTCGCAGTTTTTTTTTTTGCAGCGCAGTCACCTGCGATGAACGAGAAGGAATCCTGATCATAACTCGCGCAAAAAAAAAAAACGCAAACTAGTGCGGACAGTGTTATGATATCTCATTTTCCCACGCATTCGCAGTCACGATGCTCAATTGTTAGCAATTCCCAACTAACTATCCGCGACAGAGTTAATAGTAACACGGTGGAGAAGTCCTCCCTCCTCCCCCACTACCTCAGGTCAAAGTAAGCATATAATTTTGACTGACAGACAGACCTGCCCTGAGATGAGTGAGAGTATACTTCACTTCAAAGTTTTAAGCTGAGGCGATGAAATGATCAGTAATCAGCAATGGAGTCGAGAAGTCCTGAAATTACCGCTTTGCACGTGTTTCAGGCCCGGAAGCCTCGACAAACGCGACTACTTTTTTGAAGAAAGAAAGGGGCTACTGGGACTACACTTTGCCCTGCATCCTGCAAGAGGGTACGAGGAAGACGACGATAATGGTCGGCAGAGTGGGACAAATCCGATAAAGGACAACTAAATGCTCGATGTTGAGTTTTGTCCGCGCACTCAACCTTGAAAATGAATAGCGTTACAAACAACATGCATCCCTAAAACGAAACAAACATAAATAAAGTTTCTCGACTTGATACAATAACGCACGATCGACCGACCCTCGCCCTAATATATTCACTTACCTGGCACGAAATCAACGAGTGCGGCGATCCCGGCCTCGCCCACCCATTGAGTGAGTTCCTTGATCTGGTTTCCCTGGACCACCATCCACACTCCTTGCGTGGCCGACGACGCCGTCTGCTGTCCGACGCTGGACGCGCAGCGAGCGGCCCACTCGCTCTGCACGCGATCGAGGTCGGCGGTGCCGCCAGGAAGCACGCTGGCCAGGTTCTTGACCAACGTGACGATCTTCTTGCCCTGGCGGCGCTCGGTCGTCACTTCAACGCGCTTGAATGCGCCGCGACGCGTCTCGGACGCGCCCGTGGCTGGAAAATCTATCCGGTGTGACGGCCGCATCGCCGCCGTCAGCAGCGGCAGGATATCGTCACGGCGGGCCTCATGAACTACCGGTTCCGGTGGTGGTGGTGCAGTACCTCGGCGCGGACCGGCCGATCGCCACGACCCGCGCTCAAAGGCTGGAGTGTTGTTTGCAGTAGGGATCTCCTTTGCGCCACGTGCCGCCGTTGATGATGACACACTGCCTGCCCCACGTCGGCCAGTCGTAGGAGGAGCAGCCACAGCAGCCGGTGGTGGTGCAGTGGATGGTGGTGGTGCGTATTTCGCGAGGGCGTCGTTCACGCGCACCATGCGTCCATTTTGCGGGTTGACCAGACCCTCGCGCGTCACATAGGCCTCCAGAGCGCGGGCGATATCGATGACCGTAAAGTACTCGTCGCGGTCCGGGAAAATGAATGCCAGCGAGGAAGTTGGTTGATAAAGGGCGGTGACGGTGACGCGGGCTGTTGCGCTCGATGCGTTCGATGCGCTCGATGAGCTCGTGGGAGTAGCGGCAGAAGACGATCCAGTAGCAGAAGCAGCGACAGCAGCACGGCGCTCGGCCCGCGCCCGCTCCTTGGCAGCGACCTGCGCGTCGTACCGCGCGTCGGTAATCGCCGGGTGCTGCGCGTTCACCGACATGACCTGCACGTCGCCGGACTTGCTGTTTTCCTTGATGGTGAGCATCCGCTGCGACGCGCCAAACTCCTTTTCCATGGCCTTAAGGAACTTGGCCAGTTTCTTCCACGGCGTGGCCTTGAAGTCCAGCTTTCCGCCAGGCACGTGCGGGTTCATGTACTTTGTGTGCAGCGTGGATCCCGAAAGTGGAAGCAGGGTAGATGCGAATGAGGGCGTGTTGGTCAGGTCGGCCAGCGCCAGGACAAACGCGGTGCGCACGTCGTCCTCGCTGATCACTATCGCTTGCGATGAAGTTTCGGGCGCTGTACCAATTGCGGCGTCGTCTACCTCCTCTTCCCGAGTCGGCTGAACGTCGCCGTGGTCGTTATTGAGATCGTTGGAACCAAGATCCTCAGCATCGTCGGCGCTCGTGGTCGTAAGGGCAGTAGGTGGTGCAACAAGCGCGGCCGGTGGGCGAGGCTTCCCACAGTGCTCCCAGACCGTGTCACCCACGTAGAGCACGATGCGAACTGCTTTGCCCTTGCGTGTCGTTGCAATGGTGTGCGAGTCGAGAAGGGCCACACCCAGGGCGAGCACGACACTATTTTCATTTAGCGTCAGTGGAGTGAGACAGAAAAAGGAAAAGGTAGGGTACCTTGGGTTGTCGAGCAGTGCCACGCCGACAACATCCCCAGGTGAAATCGCAGGCAATCGGCCGAAAATGCCTGGTGACCTATTCAATTTCGTGTCGTTGCGTTATTGAGCCAGAAAAAAAAAGGAGCGTATAAAAAAAAAAGAAAACCGTACATGAGATCGGCGGCCTGAAAGAGCTTTTCCATGACAAGGTCAGGCACCAGCACTGTCGGGACGCTATTGGCAACCTGTGTGTTTGTTGTGTGAGAAGGAGGGCACCCAATATCAAAATGAATAACGAACCGTCCAGCACACCATGAGCGACGGCATGACGGTCCCGTCGGCAAAGTCGAGCGCGATCAGCTCGGCTTGATTATTGTTGGTGTTGTTGGCCCACAACAGACTGGCAGTGGACTTTGTTTCCGACGCAAACACGATCTTGTCCACGGTCACCTTGGTGATGGCGGTGTAGTGGGGCTCGAGCGCTGGGAACGCGGTGACAAGACGCGAGCGCGTTGACCGCCATTCCGAGGATTTGACGGCGCTCGACGATTTCGAGGTAAAATGTTTCTATTGTGTGGGTGCGCGTACGCGTTCGCGGTGTGCTAAGTACGCGTGTCCGAATGACATCGAATTAATTGACGAACGACGACGCACGTACGCGAAACATTTTTTTGTCTTTTTTTTTTTGTTTTGTCGTGTCGCATTGTCAAAGGAAAGAGCGACTGCCATTCTCACCGGATCATTTCCGCATAAACAATCGTACTCGTACTCGATCCTATAAATAAAGGTAAAAATGAACCATCCGCTGCCCCCCTCGCGCCCGCATACCCCGTCGTCTTCCTCGGACGACTCGGAAGACCACCTCACCTTGGCCACCATTCGCAACTTGCTCCTGTACACGTCGCCACACCGCATTCAGTTGCGCAAACAAGTGCTGGCGCCGTCGTCCACATCGGTCGCGGCAACTCGCGCCATTGCCAGCAGCAGGCAGCTCTCTTCGCTCAGCTCGTTCTCGACCCCACCATTGACGCCCACTCTGATCCGCGGATCCGAGACAACTCCCCTCTCTGCCTTTTCGCCTTTGCCAGAATCTGGTAAAAATATCGATGCACCGAGTCAATGCAACAACAACAAAAAGGAGCGGCCACACGATAGCCTTCAAACATCGTCCTCGACACTCTATGGTCACGATAATGGGAATGCGTGCGATTCCAAAAGTGGCGCGATCCTTGCCCACCACATTGCATTTGCCACGACTGAGCTTGACGAGCGGCCGCCATGGGAAAAGGATGGTGCAGCTTGTGAAAGCGCCCTGCCAGTAAAAGCCGTGCCACCACCAATAACGATCACAACGACTGCAGGACTCGAGGATCTGGTTCGCGTGGTGTGGCCGCATGTGGATATGCCACGGTGCCTTGCCGGCGACACATCGTATATTCAGACCCTGATTGTCCAGCGCCAAGGTACCCTTCCTTCCTTACATAAGCGGTAGAGCACCTGACATTTGAAATAACAGATGAAGTCGCAGAAGTAAATGCACTCGCAGCCGAGGTCGAGCTGACCAACGCCCAAGTCGAGTCGCTCCATGCCTCAAAATCGCGGCTCGAGGTACTTTTAACGCACTTGGCCTCCATCACGGGCGCAACAGCAGTCCCCGCCACCACCGCGGACGTCGACCGGGCCGTAGACCGTGGTCGAGCTCCTGCGTGGGTCCTCCTTTCGGACAGCGCCGCGGGTGGTCACAGCACAAGCAGGGCAAAAACCGATCCACAAGGACTCGCGGCGCCATCGTGGCACACGTACCTGGCGTTACGGGACGAGCTTGACCAGGCGCGCAGTACCGTGGCCGCGCGGGACGTGGCCATGGCGCGGCTCGAAGCCGAGGTGGTGGCGGCCAATCAGGCCCGGACTGTCGCGGTCGCCGCTGCTGTATCCGACGCCGCTGTCGCAATTGCCGCCGCCGAGTTCAGTGCCACTGCGCGCGTAAGTGCAACAGAATCCGGCGCGGCGACTCAGGTGGAAGCCGCCGCGGCCGCCTTGGCGGTGGCGGAGCAGGCGGGGGCACAAGCACGCGAGCAAGTAACGACGTTAAAGGGCGAGTTGGAGTCGGCCCGCAACACCAGCCGCGAGTGGGAGACCGCTGCGGCCGAGGCCACTGGCCAGGTAGCGGAGCTCCGCGACCGAGCGGCAGGGCTCGAAACCGACCGCGTCCAGCTGACCCAGACCCTTACGGTCGAATCCGCCGCACTTGCCAGCGCTATAGAAAAGATTGGAGTGCTTGAAACCGCGGTGGCAGCCGAGCGTGCCAGCGCCGCCGCTGCAGTGTGCAAGCATCGGGAGCTCGAGGCGCAGTGGGCCACAGATCAGCAGGCGCTGGACGAGCGCCACACTGCGGAGGTTGCCGCTCGGACCGCTTTAGAAGCGGCGCACGCGCAAACCGTGTCTGAGTTGCATCTCGAAGGGGAAACCAAGCTCCATGGGGCAAGAGTCGAGCACCAGGTAAGGTTTGATGCCACCCAGGCGCAACTGGCGTCAATGACCGCTCAAGTCCAGAGAATGGAGGCGGCGGCGACGGCGGCCGCTCATGCGCACTCGCAGGCGTTGGAATCCGCCGCCGCGGCAGCAGCAGCGGCAGACGCCCAATTGACGCTGACGCAGTCCGAACTGCAAGCGGTGACGGCGGCCGCAACCGGTGCACAAGAGCGGCTGGTTGCCAGGGACCTCGTTGTTGCGCAACTGCAAGAGCGTATCGAGGCACTGGCGAAATTGCACTCTGACGCCCGGTCCCAACTGGATTTGGCTCTCGCGGACGCCACTGCGGCCGCTGAACGCATTGCCGTGCTGACTCTAGAGGTAGAGCAAAAGTCCGCCGCGCAGACCAGAGCCGAGCACCAGGTCATCGAGCTCAAACAAGCGTTGGCCGCCTCTCGGCAAGAGTGCAGTGTGGCCGCGGCCGACATTTCCGGACTGCGGACACAGGTGACCGCACTTGGGTCGCGAGTTCAAGACCAGTCATCGAAATTAGTCGCCGAAACCAACACCGGTCATAGCCTGGTGCACAAGATATCCGAGCTGGAGGAGGCGGCGCGGGTATCAGAGGCAGCGCGCATGCAAGTGGTAGCGGACTATGAGATGCTCAGAGGGCTCCAAACAGCAGCGGAGGCGGCCCTGCGTGCAGCGCGCAAAGAAGCCGAAATATCTGCCGAATCGCATCGGGCCTCGCACGCTGCAGCAATCAAGCGCGGTGACGATATGGAGCAGCTCGCAGTAGCCAAGGCGGCCGAGTACGCGGCGGCCGACCGCGACCGCGCCATGTTCGCGGCCGCGCACCACGCCGTGCAAGCGCACCTAAAGGCGCTGTCGGACATGCACCGCGACGTGGTGGCGCAGCTGGCAGCGTCCGAAACCCGTGGGGCCGCTCTCAAGCAGACGGTCGCCGAGTACGAGCAGCTCGGCGCGTCAGTGTCGCTGGCAGCGGTACAGGCGGCGGCGTCGCGGGGCGAGCTCGAGGGCGCTCGCCGGAAGGTGGCCGCGCTTGAGCTTGAGCTGGAGGGAACCAAGGCCAAAGCGCATGAGTGGGAGCAGGCCATGCACTCGTGGGCCAATGAGCGCGACCAGTGTTACCGGATGATGGGCGCCATGCGCGCGCAGGTCGCGTTTTGGCGGAACCGGACTGACGGATCCATTTCATCCTCATCGGCGTCATTGGCGAGAGCGGCCGCTGGGCCAAAGTCCTCATAAAATGTTTCATTTTCCTTTTGCCTTTTCCTTGTCGCGACGCAACTTGGCCTCGGCCAAGGACATGACGCGGCGCGGTTGCTGCTGCAGAGAGTCGGCGCTGTTGTTGCCGGTCAACGGCGTCGAGCCGTCAGTCCCACCACTACCACCGCCACCAGCTGCGAGGTAACTCCCAGCCGCAAACGGCAAAGTCGCTGGCGACTGCCCCGCCGACCCGTAGCTGCGCACCGAGTCCCCGCCGGTGGTTGTCCCCGGCGACGCGCCGAGATCTGACGCCGATCCGGAATATGACAGTGGACCGCCACCACCACCGGTACCACCCAGAGCTGACGCGGACGACAATGACAGCGCGGGAGGCGGCGGCGGTGGTGGTAATTGGAACCCGGGATCAAACAGGTTGAGGATCTCGTGGGCGGCATCGAGCATTTCAAACCGATTGATGGCAAGTACCGCCTGCCAGTCGGGTGGAAGCGGCTGGTCAGTAATCTGCTGCGCGAGGTGCAAGGCCGCGGCGGCTACCGTGACCGGCTGGTACTGGAGGGCGAGGGTGGTTCGTGCACTTGGTTTGGATCCATTTAGTTAAGGCCATCATGCCCCAAAATATGAAAGAATTACGATACCTGTCATTGAGCAGCCCGTGCGCGACATTGTAAATCATGCGGCTAGCGTGCGTGGTGGCCAGGTAATTAGCCAAGATACGGTGCGGGTGCTCGACGATAAAGTCGAACCGCAGCGCGTCCACCAGTAGCAGCTCGGTACGCAGGATTGCCTCTTGCCAACGTACAAATTCCGGGTGCAGCACCGCCGAGTGCCTTCCTGTCGTCGATCCACCTGGCAAAGAGGACATGGGGCCGTCAGGAATACCCGTGGTGCGTCCCTTGTGTGCGCAGTAAGCGGCGGCGCGCGCGACCTTTTCCACGGGGGTAAAGTGCTCGTCGGTCTTGCCGGCCAGGTATACGCAGGCGGCGGCGGCCTCGAGCTGGTGCGGGTCGCCAAACGACCGCGTCATGTACAACCGGTGCAGGAACACGGCCGCGGTGGCTATCACGGTCGCCGGGTGCCGGAGCGAGTGGCCCATGCGAAAGATGAACTGCACTGCCTTGTCGCGCACTTTGGCCGCTGCGTCACGGTCGGCGGTGGCTCGCGAGTACTGCGCGTCAATCACGGCACGCGGAAACAGCCACGCGGCCGGGTTGGTGGGTGGGGCCAAAGGAGGGATGGTAGACCGGTGTGCGGGCAGCCATACTGGTGCCGGTGGGTGCTGCTGTAATTGTTGTTGCTGTTGTTGATTTTGCAGTGAGGTGCCGTTGATGCCCGCGGCTGCGCGGGATCGAGGTCGGGCAGTCATTGTGGCCATTTTTTTCTTTTTTTCTTTTTTTTTTTTAACTCACCGCCCTCGAAAGAGCAGGCGCAGCGCCTAAGTAAGACGCTGCGCTTACGGTGAGGAAAATACATTGAGGGCAACAATTGGGCGGCCTGGCCGCCGTGTCACTAAGGAACATCGAATCTGATCATCTGTCCCTCGCCAACTTGCATGTCTTGGGCCAGTCGTCTTGCCGGCGCTATCCACGTGAGCGGGTCATCTTGGGGTCTGGGTCGCGTGAGGTTCGTCAAAAATAAATCTGATAGATACGTGAGGTCGCCAGCCAGGTCCCAGCTGAGCGGGTTGCTAAATGCCAAATCGTTAGTGCAGCACGAGGGAGATCGGGGCCGCGCGGGGCGTTGCACAATGGGCAGAGGCCGAGGGTGTCGTCCGGCTTTGGAGGGATTCGTCCCGCTGGATTGGGTTTCGGGCCGTGGTAGAGGAGTCGCGGGTACGTTTCGGCGGTGGTCTGGCAGCGCAAGGGCCATACCGCGTCCTGCGCCTGGTTCATGGGGTGGAGGATGGTCGCGACCGCCCAGTACGTCTGCGTTGTCGGGGATGGGTGTGGCGTGTCCTCCACCCGCTCCTGGTCGGGTTGGTTCGCTGGGGCCCAGCCGGCGGGATGAAACATT
>MU624725.1:9536-27859 GCA_025349905.2 Blastocladiella britannica
GTCGCTGACTCGGTTGGTCCTCAACAGCAACCAAATTGGCGATTCTGGTGCCCAAGCAATTGCTGCCAAGCTGCCTCCATCATTGACCAGGCTCTGGCTCAGCGACAACCAGATTGGCGATGCTGGCGCCCAGGCAATTGCTGCCAACATGCCGCCGTCGCTGACTGAGTTGGGCCTCTCTGGCAACATTGGTGATGCTGGCGCCCAGGCAATTGCTGCCAAGTTGCCACCGACGCTGACTCAGTTGGACCTCAACATCAACCAAATTGGCGATTCTGGCGCCCAAGCAATTGCTGCTGTGCTGCCGCTGTCGCTGACTCGGTTGAACCTCAGCAACAACCAAATTGGCGATTCTGGCGCCCAAGCAATTGCTGCCAAGTTGCCACTGACGCTGACTCTGTTGAACCTCAGCAACAACAAGATCAGTGATGCTGGTGTCCAGGCCATTCGCCATGCTGTAAAGGATCGGTGTCAGTCTGAGAATTGTTTTGGTTCTGTTCGTGTGTTGGCTTATTTTGCAAGTCAATCTATATAGTTGTTTTGCATATATTTCCCTTGCCACCAACCCCCCGCCGATCAGACTATTACCACAGTCCTTCTCACATGCATGGTCTCTTCGAGATTGTTGGCCCTACTTGTTAACGGTTTGATTGTCGCAATGAAATATTGAAAAAATAAAGCCCCCATTTTGAGGCATGTCGTTGTAGGATCGATGCCGAAAAGCCAGCACTGCCAGAGTGTGGTCGTGGACGCAAGCTTGATTTATTGAAATATTGTGTCCTGTGCCCGAGCGTCGCCAACATTCAGGTGATGGAGGAGGAACGGATCGGTCTGGTCCAGCATCTCGGGCGGACCGCACACCAAGGTACCCGGCAGTCGATGATGTACTTTATGACGCCAGTATCGACATTGACATGTCCGTTATACCCATTATACCATCAATTTGTCAGTCGTCTTTGCTGATTGCACGGATCGCAGACACGATGCCAGTTATTGTCGCTGTTCTGAGTTGACGGACATGTTCGAGAGCGCGGCATCAGTGTTGGTCGTGTAAAGGGAGCGTTGGTCTTGTACTCGTTGTGGTTGACAGTCAGCAGGACTGCAGCGTCAGCGAGCACGATCTGGTATTTGCGCATTATCGATTCCATGCAGCATTTCACCTCAGCAGATGGCACACCTCTTTATGGCGACAGCAATAGAGAAGGACCAAGATATTCCAGTACAATGGGGCATCAGTCGGCGGCACTGTTACTGTCATATTCCTAAGGAATATGACATTTGTGCCGCATTTTCCAGCGACCAAACCAGTCCGAACCACCCACCGCATCATCTGCCTGGCGAACCCTGAGCCGCTCTGTGGGGTTCCGCCTTCCTGTCCACCATGAGCCCACGTGCGGCTGTGACGAGCAGAGAGTGGACATTGCCGTGGGTTCCAAAGAGGGTTGGTCCACATCGCGAGTCGTCTATATATTACATTACACACGGAACCACGGTGCCGTCGTGCATCACGGCCCAACCATGCACCGCCACATGACGCCTGGCATCACAAATAGTAGATCTGACAAGGCGGGTGGCTGTCTAATTCAGACAAAATCCTCAAATTTAGACAAAAATCGATAAATTAGGCTGCTTTAGAGGCTCACTGCCTTTTAGAACTCTGCCCTCGTTCTAGACTCCACGACCTTGTGCACGGTCTGTTCCAGAATGCTGATGGCCACAGTCATCTCGTTGTCGAAGGTGGCAGCGTGGACGGCGCAGGCTTCTTGGCAGCGGCTGGGGCGCAGCAGCCGTCTTGGCACGGTTTTTCCCCTGAGATTACAAGCTCAGTTAAGCTCCCCCATTCGAACGGGGAGTTCACGTGTGTTCATTGAGCAGCCGTGTGCACTCATCAACCATTTAAGCAATTTTTGTTTCTTGTGTTACCAGAGAAAAGACAAAGAGAGAAAGATCGAGCAAAAGGAAAAGAAAGAAGGAAGAAGGGAATGGGTGTGTAAAGATAAAAAGTTAAAAGTCTTTGAACAGCTGCGCGTACGGGTCCGGCTGCACCTTCCCGTATGGCTCGGTTTCCTCCGGGTAGCTGTCAAAGTTGGACGTGTCGCCGTCCCCACGGTTCGGCGGCGTGTAGGGGGGAGGGATCTGCTTGTTGAACAGCTTTTGCCAGTCGAGCCCGGCAAACCACTTGTGCATCTTGATATCTTTGGATCCGCCCTTCAAGTTGCCGTACCGCTTGGTCAGATCGGTCGTCAGCAGTCGCTTGAGCAAGTCCTTGGCGGCAGGGTCAAAGTGCGACGGCCACTTGATCTTGCCCTGCAGGATCTTTTCGTACATGCGGACGTGGTCTTTTTTTATTTTATTGTTAGTTTTATGTCGGACGTAATAAAATATTGTAAACGGTACCCTCGTCGTAGAACGGTGGGTATCCTGCCAGCATTTCAAAAATCAGCACGCCCAGCGCATACCAGTCGACGGCGCGACCGTAGCCGCGTGATTGGATGATCCTTTTATAATTTATCGTGTTAGTTCATCAGAAAGTACAAATTGAAAAGAATATAAACATACTCGGGGGCAAGGTAGTCGGGAGTACCGCAAAGCGTCCAAGTGATGTCCGGCACTGTCTTGGCGAATCCGAAATCGGTGATCTGGTTTGATCGTTCGAATAAGTCAAGCTGAACTGATCCTTTGCTATGGAAAAAAAGAAAGAAGCATTACCTTGACATGCCCTTGCGCATCCAGCAGCAAGTTCTCGGGCTTGAGATCGCCTATCAAATGAAAAGGATCCATATGTGAATTAACAGATCATGAATAAAAAGGGAAGGCGACGTACGGTAAATGATATCCTTACTGTGCAAGTACTCGAACGCCAGCACCACCTCGGCCGCGTAAAACTTGGCCACATTGTTGGAGAAACGCTACAAAGAAAACAAAAGTGAATACAACAGCACCAACGAAAAAAAAAAAAAAAGGAGAAAATGTATACCTGACTCCGCCGCAAGTACGTAAACAGCTCACCCCCCGTCACGTACTCCATGACCATGTACAGGTTCGCCGAGTCCTGGAAGCTCGAGTACAGCGACACCAAGAACGGGTGGTCGATCTGCTCGAGAATCTGCTTCTCGTTGAGGGTGTGCTCCACCTGCTTGTGCTTGACCACCTCGGCCTTCTTGAGCACCTTCATCGCATAGTACTTGGCGTTGGCGCGCACTCGCACCAGGTGCACGCGGCCAAACGACCCCGTACCCAGCGTCTGACGCAACTCCAAGTCCGCCAGCGTCGTGCGCCGCTTACGCCGCTCGGCCATCGCCACCGCATCGGAGCTGCCACCCTTGGTGGGCGAGGGAGGGGCGACCGAGTACTCGGCGTTCGAGTGCGCGGCGGCCGCCGACTTTTGCGAGTGCAGGATCGACGACGACGGGCCCGAGGTGGGTGGAGCCGCAAGCGCGGCCGGGATCGTGCTGGTTCCCGAACCGGATCCGGTTGCGTCGGTGGGAGCGGCAGCGGCAGCAGCAGCAGACGAATCGGGGCCGCTCACCGCCTTTTTGGTCTTTTCCATGAGCTTATCGATGAGCGTCATGTTGCCGAACTATTTACGGGTGGAAAGTATATGAAATAATGGCTATAGTATGGAGTATAATTGTCAGTAATATTTCGGAGGAGCGTGCACGTGCGTGGCGCGCTGGGAGGGGAGGGGGGAAGGCGGATCAACCGGGTCCCCGATCTCGAAAAATCCAGTAATGTACTTTTTCGTCTCGCGTATAGCAATGCTCTCGGCGTGACGGTCGGTTCCGTTTCGCGTGCTGCGATACAAGAAAAAAAATTAAAGCTGTTTCGAGTGGCGCGGGGAGAACATGTTTAAAAAACGTTCAAAATACTTTTTACCCCATTTCTAACCAAAAATTACGACGACACTGCCAGCGGCCCACCGGACTCGAGCAACGGCTTGTACTCGCGCAACACGACCGGCACCGACGTGACCGGCATCAATCCCAGCTCGGTGATCACCACCGTCAAGAACTCGGGCGGGGTCACGTCGTACACCAGTGCCAGCCGCTTGACCGCCGAACTCTCCTCCCCGCCCGTCGCACCACCCAGCGGGGTAATGGGTGCCAGCTCATTGAACACGATCGAGTCCAAGTGAATCGCATGTGAGAACTTGTATGTCTCACACGCCACCACCACGGGCACGTTCCGCGCCCGCGCCAGCATCGCCACCGCCGCCGTGCCCGCCCGCGCCAGCAACCCACCGTGCGCCAGCATGCCCGTGGCGCCCAACAGCACCATGGACGCGTCACGCACCGCGGACCCGGCGCCTGTCAGCTGCACGTACGTCACGGGCACACCCGCGGGGACGAGCACGTCACGGGCCATGCGGACCCCACCGACGGCGCCGGCGGCCGCTGCAGGGTCGTCGACGACGATCGCGCGGAACGACAGGCCCGAGGCAGCGACTGCGCGCAAGATCGAGGCTACGGAAGAACTGTACCCGTAGGTCAGGATCACGTCGCCCGACTTGATCTTGGGCATGGCCAGCTGCGACAGCGAGGCCACGGCCATGGTGATGCGCTCGTGGATGAACGTGTCAATGTACTCGATGATGAGTTCCTTGGCCTATATATATATGCATGTCAGTCTAGCTGTCACGAACGAAAAAAAAAAAGAGCGTACATCAGGATCCGGCATGTCCGGCGCAACCGAACTCACCACGTGCTTGAGCCCGCGGATTGCCGCTCCCATCCCGGGCGTCAACGGCCGCACGTCGCTCAAGTACGAGATGTGCGCGCCCAGCACCTGCGCCAAGTGCCGCGACAGCATCGCGTCCGGTGGGGTCGCGTAGTCGCGCACCACCGCCGCAAACGCATCCAACATCGCTCGCGCCCGAGCATTCGCACCGACCAGTAAGCCCGAGGCCATCCGGTGGCCAATGCCCAGCACCGCCGGGTGAAGTGGGCCCACGGCCTGGGTGCCGCGCGACGACGACGAGGAGGAGGAGGACGCGGCCGCGGTTGGGGGCGTCGGTGGGGGTAAGTGGCCGAACAGAGCCATGGTCTTGCTGCCGGCCATGGGCGACTGAATGCTGCTGTGGCCGGTGTTGGTGGCGGCGGCAGCGCTACCTGAGGGGCGCGTGCGAGATCCCGATGACGCGGCGGTGGTTGGGCGCGTTGTCGCCGCTGTGGTCGCATTGGTGGTCGTGTTGGTTGAGCCAGCGTCAGATGCCTTCTGGTGCTGTTGTTGATGCTGTTGAGAAGGGGCAGCAGACGACGCCGTGGCCGCAGCCGGTGCCGTCGACGATGACGCAGGAGCAGGAGTCGACTTGGCAGCGCGCATGGCCTCCTGGTAGGCGCGGCGCTGGGCCTTGGACATGGTCTTGGTGTCCATTTTCACTGGGCGGCCATCGGGGCCGATTGGGATCTCGAACGGCGCCGCCGCGGCGGTTGGCGACGGCAATGACGCGGCTGCCGGGGTTGTTGTTGCTGGGGCCGGTGCAGACATGGTTTTTTCTTTTGTTTGGTTCCGTTGAATAGAAATTGACTCGGGCCAGCGCGTATAATATCCAGTCAAGGAATAATATCGAGCACGACAAGTACGAGGTAGCAGAGAGCGTGCGACGACGATAGAAACGAAAGAGCAACAAATGGCCAAGTCAACAATGACGATCAATTTAACGTACTCGGCCGCCAACAACCCCCGCGCAGCCCATGCATCGCTAGACGCAACTGTACTAGTCGATCGCCGCCCGTTCCTGCGCCGGTCTTGGTCCGACGCACACCCACCGTGCATAACCAATGGTGGATGTTCTTGTATTCCGGCCGTCCTGGACACGCTGCGCGTCCCGCCAGCGCTTCGACCACTGCAACTGATTGAAGAAGACCTCGCATTCCACTCGGTGCTGTATACGCACTGGTCGCGCGCGGCTGGAACCAACCACGCCCACAGGACGCTCCTGGCCGCGCACTTTGCGGCCGATCCGGGACAGTGCGTGTTATGCGGGACTCCTGGACTGACGTGCACGGGACGCTGGCTGCGTCACTTGTTGTGCTGCCACCCGGACCTTTTGATACGGATCGTGGTACCGACCTCTTCATTCATTCATCAGTGCTCGGTCATGGACATCTCATTGGTTGATACTAGGCTATCAACCGCGCGTGCTTGGTCGTGTCCGTGTGCCACGTACATCGCCGTCCATCGCAGGACACGCCACCGCCTCTGCAATCGCCTCCCTTGGAGGGATCTGGGGTCACATGGCCACGTCGCTCCAAGCTGAAAAGATCCCTGTCATCGTCATCTCCATCAGCTATGGGACCGAGTTCTGTGCACCCAGACCTGCGATACGCGGTTGCTAGCTGCCCCGAACTGGCACTGGAAGCACTGACTGCCCCGACGTCCCCACTAGCGTCTGACGTGCAGCTAGCGGCATCGGTCCGCGCCATGGAAAACGACAAGGCAGTGGTGGTGATGATGATGCAACGGTGGAATGCGCTGCGCCGAGCCATGGCGATTGGTGCACCGCCACCGTGGCGACCTGCGTGGGATGCGCCAGCAGTGCCGTTTTACTTGGTCGCTAGCGTGGTGGTGCCTCCATTGCCGGTTGGTGGGGTCGGGGAATTCGAAGCCAGCCTCGTTGACGCGGCGCTGCAGGTCCTGGCAGCTGCACTTGCTGCGGCTGCGGCCGTTGAAGGCGGTGGCGCTTTCACAACCATTACGGCTGTTACAGCTGCCCTTACCTGCTTGGGCCAGCTGCGCGGACTGCCGGTACAGCAACGTTGACCTAACTTTTTTTTCAAGAGCTGTTTCGTTTTGAGCTTATTTTTACCAACGCCACTTCATCGCTTCTCTTTTTTTCCCCCTCACCAGCTGATCTGCACAGCCACACCACAACCACCAGCACGGGATACGCGCAACACTTGCCAACCTTGAAGTAGAAGGCTGATTGCTGACAAGCTCAGAGCGCGGCGGCCTTCTCTTTGCTTTTTTATATCCTTGGTTGGCAGTTGGTCGCCCAATCTCCTTTAAATCGAAAAAGACAACTCTGAACACCGAATAAACGAACGACGACAGGGTACGATGCTCATGTCCATCATATCTTTTGCACGCGTGCGCCAAGGTTCTGGTTGTGGTGGTGGATAAAATGAGCGAAAAGCACTACGCAGGCCCAAGCACGGGTGAAACGAGGATATTTCCGTGAGCAAAAGAGCCAACGTCTGCATCACCTTTCCCCACTTCCCCACTTCCTTTTTGCTGGTGCTGGTGCTCGTACCCCTCAACGAAGATGGGACGGTCGTGCTTGCTCTGGTTTTATTTATTTCACTTAAGAGCACCACCATTTCTTCAATCAACCGATCTTCCTTGCCTACGCTGCTGCTACGCGGCGGTGAATAAACTCAAACCGACTGCACCGCACCACACTTGCCCCCACCACCAACACCACCTTGGCACCGTCATTGATCGCTTTACTTGATGCTTGTTCATTGAAAACTGACTAACTTGGGCCGTTTTGTTTTCATTGACAGGTCTCCTTTTTTTCTCTTCTTTCTTCCACGGCTTCGCTGCCATACTGCGGATCATCTGCATTGTGTGCTCACACATTTGTCATAAGCGCAACCGTGTTAGGCGCTCGTTAGCCGGTGTCCTTTTCGTTCTTTCCCTCCCAGCTCATAGATTGCCATTAGATCGGTAGATTGGGTCCGTTTACCTTTTTTTTTTAACTGAACCGATCTATGAGTTGACACTAACCAAAAAACCACCAACAGTTGCTCCATTATACAAAGAAGACGCGTATGTATGAACATTTTCATTCCCCCACTATATTTTATTGCCCGCCAGACATGGTGGGGGAGCAGGAGCAGCAGCAGTGTACCTAAAAATGATGTCGTAGTGATTATCACCTTTCGCTCCGTTTCAGGTTGCAAAACTCCCTCTTTTTTATTTTTTGACGCAACCTTGTGATGATTAAGTCGGTGCTGCTCCACCGCCACACAACACGTCCTCTGGTCCCGCGATGCTATTTTTTCTTTCTTTCTTTCTTATACCTCGGCCGTGGCTGTGCTCGTCCTCCCGCTCCACTTTTTCGTTTTTCCAATGACCAATGACTTGAAGAAGCTCAATTAATTGACTCCAAAAAGACACCAGCTCATATATTTTCCGAAGTCCGGACGCGAGCGCTTCCTCTATACTTGTACCCGTTTGCTCCATCTGCTCCGACCACACCACACACGCGGCGGCAAACGGCGATATACGACCATGGTCTCGCCGACCCACGCGCATCTGTACGTTCCGTCGACCACCGCTACCGCTACCGCCGTGGCAGCAGCGCCGAACCAGCTTTCGGAATCCGGCGGATCCGGCGGCGACGACTCGGACCTGGACTCGGACTCGGACTCGGAGCAGCAGCAGCACGCGGCCGCGCGGAAGCAAGCGATGGTTCAATCGCGGCGGTATGGTTCGTCGGCGTCGGCATCCGTCGCTGGGGTCGTGGTTGGCAAGATCAATGGAGCCGACATTTCATTGCCTCCGACGGCACCTGCAATTGCGACATCGACGGCTGGATCGGCAGCAGCGACTTCTCTGGCCGCGTATTCGGTCCCGGCCACGGCGTCCGTGTACACCATGGGATCGGTGCTAGAGTACCTCTCGGGTGCACCTTCGGATCAGCAGCAACAGTACACATCACAGCACACTGGCACCGCACCGTACTCGTCCATGGACATGCTCAGATTCGACCAGGTGGTAATGCAACAACAACAACAACAACACGACCAGATGTACTCGGATCCGAGCACCGTCCCGCTCCAACACCAGCAACCACAGCAACTGCAACACCAGTTTGTGTCGTACGAGTCCGGGTCCACGACCCCGCAACCAGTGCTCGGGTTCTATGGGTCCTCCACGGGCGGCGGCGCCGAGCAGCACGCGCTGATGTTTGACCAGCAGCAACAGCAGCAGCAAATGCAGTCGCCTTTCGAGATGCAACAAGGTTCCGATGCCGCCATTGCTGGTGGTGGCGCCGCGGCTGCTGCTGACGACTTGGAGTCGTCGGTCCCGGCGGCGGACGATGCTGGCGGCAAAAAGCGTCGTCGCAAGAAAAAGTACGTGGTTTCATTATTTTGTGGATCTTCGCACTGGCCGCCCTCACTTGCACTCACGCGCGTCATGTTACTTTTTCCACAGCACCGCTACCAAGCCGCAGCCCGATCTCGAAACACGCCGTCAAAGTATGGATTTTTCTCTTGGATCCTACTTTAAGGACTCATAGAATTAAACATCACTCCCTTGCTTCAAACCAACAGTCCATATCCAGACCGAAAAGGCTCGCCGCGCATTCATGAACGTCGTCTACGGCGCTTTGGACCGCGAGCTCCCGCCCATGGCTCCCAGTGCGCCCTCGTCGAGCGGCACCACGACCCCAACGGCCGCATCCTCATCGGCCTCGCCCGCGCTCGGTAACGAGCAGCAAAAGCGCGCGCCCAAGCTCGCGATCCTGCAACGCGCGCTCGAGTACATTCAGCAGCTCAAGGTCGCGCACGCCGCCGCGTGCGCCGAGCTCGCAGAAGCGCGCGTCGCCTTGGCTGCTAACGGAATCATGATGGTCCCGCCCGCCGCCGACGTGTCGCAGGTATCGACAGTGCCGGTGGCCGCGCCCGCGATCCCGTTATCGGTGCTCGCTCCCGGTGGGATCCGAGCTTTCGTTGCGCAGAACCCGACGCCCGCGCATACGCCGTCGATGGTGCCGACGCGGAACAATAGCAGCGGTTTGCCGGGTGCTGGTCCCGCGCCCGCCACGGGACCAGCTTCGCGGAGCGGGTCCACGTTGGCGGGCCCGGACGGCCGCGCTACACCGCCCGGGTCCATGCAAGGATCGCCCGCGCCGTTGCAGGCCACCTCGGACGGCGGCCCGCTGGCATACCGCCCGTCGATGTCGGCGACTGGCCGCGCTGGGCGCATTTCAAGCACGCCCGCACGCAACTTGACCATCATGACATCGGCGCCGACGACGGCAACCATTGGATCTTTGGCCACCGCTTCCGGTACTGCTACATTCGGGACCGAGATGCTTTCGCCGCTGCCCACCAGTCAGTTCGCGTCGCCCACCACTGCGTCCACGTTTGCGCCCACGCCCATGTTTGCCACCCAGCCGGCGCCGTCCCCCACAGCCCACGATGCGATCGGAGGTGCCGGTGGCGCGACCATGGTCATGTACCAGCACCAGGATCCGCAGTCGGGCGCGTACCAGATCTACCAACCGCAGCCGCAGCCTACGCAGGCGGTTCCTTGCGCCATCACGTCGCCGCCGGTTTACGGGTACACCCTGGTGGATGCTTCGGGAACCGCCACCGCCACCGCTGGCAGCTCGGTCATGGACGCGGCAGCATCGGCACCGTCGTCATCCACCGCATTGGCGCCGTTCGACATGCTCGCGCACAATTTCGGGTACTCGGCCCAGCCGTCGTCCGTCGCTACCACCACTGGTGTGTACCCGGTCGTCATGCCGCTGCAGCAACAACAGTTCTCGCCACCAAGTAGCACTCCTGTTTCCGACGGCACCGATCCGAGCAATAGCGTGTATGGGATGAACGGGTTCATGCCGACGGCGGTCTCTGGTGTGCTCTTGGCCCAGCAGCACCAACAGCAGCAACTGCAACACCAACAGGCAATGGCCATGCACCACCAGCAGCAGCAGCAGTTCCAACAACAACAACAACAACAACAACAACAGCAGTACCAACAGCAGCAGTTCGTACAGTACCAACATCCGCAAGAGTCCATGCAGCCAATGTGGTTCACGGCCGCCCCGATTCCGGTCATGTCTGCGTCGTTGTCGTCGTCGCCGTCGGGCCAGCAGTTGCCACCTCCACCGCCGCCTCAGAGCTCGTTGGGGTTGGCGTTGCACCAGACCGCGCATATGCCACCACCTCGTCTGGACTTGCAACAGCAGCAGCAGCAGCAACAGCAACAACAGCAGCAGTGGATGCAGCAGCAGCCGTTCCACCCGTGAGCGCTTTTTTTTTCTCTCCCTTCTCTCTCTTCATTCTTTTCAATTGCTGTTCCCTCCGTCCTCATTTCAAAATTACTTTTCGTTTCCCCATGGGTGTGTGAACCAATCCAAAATAAAAATATTATTACAAACCAACTACTTCTTGTACTGAGCCTGGATCACCTTGGCAATGGTCTGCAGCTGAATGTTCGACGTTCCCTCATAAATTGCGCCGATCTTGCTGTCGCGGTAAAACTTTTCGACCCCGGACTCGCGCGAGAACCCAACGCCGCCCATCCACTCGACGGCCTTGGACGTGGCCCGCTCGGCCACTTGCGCCGCAAACAGTTTGGCCATGGCCGCCTCCTTCACAAACGGTTTCGACTCTTCTTTAAGTCGCGCCGCATTGTACGTCAGCAAACGTGCAGCCTCAATCTCGACGGCCACCTGCGCAATCTGGTGCTGCATGCCCTGGAACTCGCCCACGGCGCGACCAAACTGCTTGCGGTCCATGGCGTACGCGACGGCAACGTCGAACGCGCCCTGGGCGGCGCCGACCATTTGAGCGGCGATCCCGATCCGGCCCTCATTCAGCACCTCGATCGCGTACTTGTACCCGTGTCCCACGGTGCCGATCACGTTGGTCGCGGGGACTTTTAGGTCGTCGAACGTCAGCATGCACGTGGACGAGGCGCGAATGCCCAATTTGCGTTCCTTTTTCGCGATTTGAATGCCCATCGACTTGTCCACTACAAACGCCGTGATGCCCTTGTAGCCCTTGGACGGGTCCACGGTGGCGAAAATCACGAAAATGTCGGCTTCGCCCGAGTTGCTGATCCACATCTATCTCATATTCTGTCAGTGTTTTTTTTCCGTTAATGAAAAGGATATACAGTACCTTGTGCCCGTTCAGAACGTAGTAATCGCCCTTCTTGACCGCGGTGGACTTGAGCGCAAACGCATCGGACCCGGCCCCGGCCTCGGTCAGTCCAAACGAGCCGACGGTGGTGGTGGCCAGACGCGACAGATACGTTTCCTTGATGTACTCCGACGCATGGTGGTTGAGCGTGGTGTTGACCAGCGTGTTGTGCACGTCGCATGCCGTGGCCACGGACGGGTCGATCTTGGCGATTTCTTTATTTTGTTTGGTTGTGAGTTGGAGAGTTCGGATCCGAATAGTGAATGAGTACCTTCAACGACAAGCATGGCCGACGTGAAGGAACTGCCGGCGCCGCCGTACTGTTCCGGGACTTCGATGCCCATGAACTATTCATTCGTTTCTGTTGTTAGATTTTTGCTTTTTCAACTGAATGTATGGATTATGGCACATACCCCCTGCTCAAACAAGCCGGTGAAAATGGACGGGTCCATGATCTCGGAATCGTCCATCTGGGCCACCAGCGGCTTGATCTTGTCGTGCGCGAACCGGGTTGCTTTATTTTGACGAAGGGACGTATGAGACTTACAAAAATCGAAAGGACGGAAAATGGGAGGAAGTTACACACCGGCTTCCTTCATCATCAACTCGTCCTCGGTGAACGTGTGCAGCGACGAGACTCCACTGCCAGATGCAGCGGTGCGCGCCATGGTCGACGCCGAAAACGCACTGTTGGAATCACCTCGATCGATCAGCACTCGTGTTTCTTGGGTTGGAAGACATTACGAACGCACCGGCGAGAGCACTCAACTGCGACGCGACGGCGGCCGAGAGTGGAGGCAACGCGAGTAGCAGCAAACATGACGAAAACTTGTTTGTCAGGAGAGAGAGTGGACCTGGAGTTGGTGAGCAAAGGGACGCGGGCGGTATTTGAGGGGAAAACCTCAGTTGTGGGCGGTGGGGACGTTCCTTTTCCTTGGTTCGGGTCCATTGGTGCGGCATACAAGAGCTACAAAACAGGGCAAGTTGAGCATGGACCACGGTGGGCCGCACGGCTGGATCAAGGTATGCGGAGACCCAGCGGAGCGGTTATTTCACTTCACTTTTTTTTTTCGCTTGATGAATACCAAAATGTACCTCATTGGGGAATTCGCCAGTGGGAAACCAAAGGAAAATATTCTGAAACGAGTGCGCCGACCTGTCACTCGATTTCAGACGAGCTGCAGTGACCCTCCAACTCTTTGGCACGGCGCTCGACCAATATATTAGACGAATAGATAGGCTGCCCGCCCAAATACCTCTTGATATCCCCTTCGTATTGCCCGACCCTGCCAGTATACTTATATGACACTGCAACCACCGCCGCCGCCCCTCCTGACCGGCAAGTTACCCGCCCTCGGCCGCCTCTTCCCGCCGTACATTGCCGCCGACGTACTCCCGCCCGTCTGGGCCGTGTGTGCCGCCAACCGGTCGCTCGCCACCACCGGCACGTCTGGTCCACGGCAGTACCTGCCCGCATCGGCGTACCCGTGCCCGAGCGTGGTTTCTGGCGGCCGTAGCGACCGACTGGACGCGTGCATTGCCGCCAACTGTTCTGGTTCGTCGTCAGTTGTGGCGCGCGAGCAGTGCGCGATCGCCAAGTGCAACGAGGCATGGGCGGCGGCGGCGGCGGGGCTCTGCGTGCCGCTGGAACTGCCGGCGATGGTGGCGGTCGGGGCTACGCTGCTCGAGCTTCCAAAAACGACTGGTATGAGTGCGATGGTCGCTCAGATGTACACGCGCTTGCACTCTGGCCACTTGCGCGCGCGCAACTTGCCGCCGGCTGCCGACGACCCAGTGCTGGACTCTTCGGTGGGACCGGTACTGCCCATCGACGGTACCGACTGGGCACTGGAGCTTGGGGTGTGCATGCCGACCCCGCCTGTCGGGTCTTCATGTACCCCTGCCCTGTTTCGCGCCGACGGATTCCCGGTGGGCGGCGATGCGCGCGTGGCGTACACCAACGCCACGTCGCCCATTGGCCGAAAGGCGGTGCTGGCGACCGTGGCGACCGAGGACGTGGCATTGTGGGTGGCCGTCACGGGCACACCGTACGGATCGAACAACCGGGACTACTTGGCCAGTCCGCCGATCGCCGACGTGGCCGCGGGGCCGTCGCTGCGGCCATACTTGGTGATGGCTAATAATACCTCGTCCATACCGTCGGTATCGACGCAAGCGGCAGCGGCGCCGCGACCCGAGCTGACGTCAGGCAACCTGTACTCGCTTGTCTCGTGCGACCCAGGCACGGGAACGTTCGTGGCGTCACTGTCCCCGGGGGCCGCGTGCCGCCGCACCTCCGAGTGCCAAATGACGACGTGCAGCGCCGCGGGGATCTGCGAACAGACCGACCCGCGGTCCGTCCTACCCACCGAAGATTTCGGCCGCGACGCGTCCACCGCAGCACTTTCGGCCGCGCGTGGCCGAATGACCTTGCCGGCATTTGGTCTTTTGCTGCTGGTCGTGGTGCTGCTGTCTGTCGGCATGTCCCCGAGCTTACCTGCGAGGCTTGTAGCGTTCATGGCGCGGTCGCGGCGGCGGCTGACCCGCGCCGACTCGGTGTCGACGGTCGCGCGCGAGCTCGAGCTTAAGCCCGCGAACCCGCGCATGCTCGACCGGTTAAGGCGGCACGAGCGGACGGCGGTGGCGCTGGAGAGGGTAAGAGTGAGTGAGCGCGAGCGACGACGGGCACGACGGGCCGCGCAGAGGGAGGCCGAGGAGCCGTTGCCACGGTACGAGGGACACGCGATGGATGAGTTGGGCGGAGAGGCACCGCCATCACCTCCAGCAATCGCTGCGGCAGCGGATATAGAGATCGAGTTGCGACCACCGCCACCGGCTGTGGTGCGCGGGTCAAGGGCGTCTCCGCCGACACTTTCGTCGTCGCCGTTCTAAAACATACCAGGATTGGCGCCCGTTTTCCCTTTGGCATCCTTCCACTGTAATTGCACCCCCGCTCTTGCCCTCGGCCCAGTCCGCGTTCGTTACACTAGATTATTTTGGAGCATATATTATCATGGTCTCGCATTTTGCCTGCCGCCCACTGGCCGCCGCCGCGGTCCTTCGCCGCCGCCCGGCAACCACCACCTTGAAACACGCATATCGCTGGTCCTCTTCGTCCACGTCTTCATCGGTCCCACCGAACCTGCTGCCACTACGCACCGCACTGCTGATAGCCGTGGTCTCGGCCGTGGGTGGGGCCGCGGGTGCTGGCGCCGCGTACGGGCTGTCGCGGTCGCTGGACTCGCTGGGTATCTTTCACTATGTGCCCGAGGACGAGGAAAACGACGACGATGACGATGGCGATGATGAGGACGACGGGGTCTTGTCGGCGGGAGCGGGGAAGAACTCGGCCGCGGTCACCGTGGCACTGGCATCCGTGGCCCCACTGGCGTCGCGACTGGCGCTCGAGGCCAACGGCGACCTCGGGGTCAATGTCACGGTGAATTTGCAGTCGTTTGACGGTACCGTTGCCATTGTATTGTTTTCCTTTGGCGAATGGACCGAGGAACTGACACGATCGTATTGGAAAAATAGTCCCCGCCCGCGCATTCCAGCTGCTGCAACTGCGGTCGTTCCTGTCCAGCCTCGACGACGCACTGGCCGCTGCGGGCGACGACACCGCGATCGAGGACCCGGAGATCCGGGCCGACGTGGACGCCGCGCGTGCGTACGCGACGCAGGCCGCGCACCGGATCGAGGCACGGCTGCAGCGCGCCGCTGCAGCCCAGGAAAAGAAATAGAGTAAATGCATTGATTATTGTGTTGGCCTCATCGACTGGATCCACTGCGCTGCTTCCCTGTCAGGAACCAAGTACGCGACCTGCTCCAGTTCCTCGCGCGTCAGAAACGGCGTCCCGTGAACCACATGCATCGCGTACCACCATCTAGCAGCGGCCAGATCGTCGGCTTCCATGGCCACCAGCACACTTTCCACAAGCAAATGGTCGCGGGGTACGAGCGGTACACCCGCACGCGTGCAAAACGCCTGCACCGTGTCCAGCACCGTGGTCAGTGGGACCGCAGGGGCGTCGATAAAGTGGCTCACGTTGATCCGGTGTCCCGTCCCACCGGTCGCCGGTTCAAACAACGTCAGCGGGAGGCCACGGTCCATGTGCAGGCGCCAGAGGCGGTCGAGCAAGTCGGGTCGGCCGCGCGCGACCATCGACGCGAGGTCGTGCATTGTCAAGCTTGGAACTGGGAGCCGTGTATCGTTGGTGCAGCAGTCGAGGTACCACTGGAAGGCGCCGAGATGGATCTGCACCAGCTCGGACCACGTGTTGGGCGCGATCGCCACCAGTCCCTTGAGCGGCTCCCATCGGGCGCACCACCACTCGAGGGCGGCGCAAGGGTCGGGCAGGGACAAGGACGAGCAGCGCAAAAGGGACTGGAAGAGGTGCTCGAGCGGGTTCCTTCTCTGCAGCCGCGGCTGCTGCTGGTCCGGCAGCTCAAAGACCCTGGGACTCACCGCGCCACTGGATACTTTGGCCTCCCACCACCGAATCACGGACATGTGCGCAAATGGGCGGTGCGGGCGCCATCTGGGGTCCACATTGATGCCACGAACGGAAGGATCCAGCGCCATGTCCCAGTACCAGTCGAGAAAGCCGACTTTTCCTTGCTCACACATGGTCTCCAGCAATCCAGCAATGAGATCGGTAGGTCCCGAGTACGATGCATGGTGCTGCAGCGAATGTGCGAGCCACCACTGGCACAGGGCAAGATTGCCCGTGAACACGAGCGTGGTGGCCGAGATCTTGTCGAGTGGCGGCCACTGGAAATCGCGGCCCATCTCGCGACAGTACGCGCGCCACCAGTCGACGATCCGACGGCCGTCGGTCGAGGTGCGCGCCAAGTATACGGGGAACTTGTCGTCGTCGTAGAGCCGGAGACTGGGCAGGTCGTTGCGGGCAACGTACTCGGCCTTCCACCAATCGAGCGCGGCTAGCTGGTTCTCCACGGTCGTGTTTTGCATGTGGAAAAACTGCGTGAACGGGTGCGCGGGTGCGCCTACCCCGAGCTTGCTTGCGTGCGCCTTGAGCCAGCCCAGCGAGCGGGCCTGGCCATGACTGGTCGCAAACTTGAACGCGTGGTCGAGCACATGGGGCGGGAACGTGGACCCGTTTTCAACACACCAGTCCAACACGCCGAGCTGCGAGTGCTTGAGGGCCGCGCTAAATACGCCTGACGGCATCGGGTCCGACACCAGCGCCGTTCGAATTCCCATGTGCTGCGGTTGCGAACAAATCCAGTCGAGGACGTGCACGTTGCCGGCGGCAGCGGCGGCGCGGCTGAGATGGCCCAGATCGTCTTTCATCAATGGCGATGGGAGCAGGTGGAGCACGGTCAGATCGCCGAGCACTCCGAGGACGCGGACAGGTACTAAACGGCGAATGACGTGGCGGTGCGTGCTGGGGATCACGGATCGCGGGGCGGCGTTGAGCAGCGCGAGGCCCGCATGGAGCGTGGTGGTCTGTTGGGCTGCAAAGTGCAGGATCGTGTCGAGAGCAACGTCGGGAATCATGATTGATTTGGCATGTCTCGAGAATATCGAGCGATCACTACCATATCCTCTTGCTCTTGCCGATCCTGAACATAACTGACAAGGAGAGCGCTGGCATGTGCAAATCAAAGGGCGCCCACGCCCGGCATTTTGGGGTCTCGGCCGGACGAACTTTCCTGCTCTAAAATAGGTTGGTTGTCAAGGCGGCGCCACCTGGTTGAATGATGCATGAAGTGCCAACCTTGTCCCTGGTATCCGCCCATTTTGCCACCATGCAAGCCGGCCGGCGTATAAAAGAGGAGAGCGCTCGCCCACCTCACCTGCCATACTGCCAATACCAACCCATAACCCAATAATAACATGACCGGATACTCGCTCCACATTGACGCCTCGGGCAACGTGATTGCCACCTCGGCCGCCGGCAACGTGCTGTACACAGGCCCCGTCACCGAGCTTCCGTCGCACCTTCGTCCCGCCACCAACACAAGCACCTCTGCCCCGACCAAGCCGGCTGCATCAGATGACGTCCCGGCCACCAGCGAGAACCTGCGCGACGTGGCAGCGCATGTGGCGCGCGAGGTGGCCAAGATCGAGGCTGGCGAAAAGGTTCCGGCCCTGGTGCGCACGCCAGTCGCGGGACTGCTCAAGCTGATGCACAATGTGCTCCTGATCTCGGCCGAGAAGGCGGGCACCCCCGACGGTGGCGAAGGATTCCCGCGGTTCACGGTGATTCCGAGCGATCGCGCTGCCTCTCCTTCATCATCGACGCCAAGTGGTGAGGAGGAAGAGGGATTGGTGGTCAAGACGGACGCGCTGGGGATCAGGTTCAAGTCCGGATCCGATCTGCTCCGGGCCGTGGCCATGGCGTGGGATATGCCGTATGCGCCTGCTGCTGCTGCTGCTGCTGCTCGTGCTGCTGGTGTCGCTGGCGAGGCAGT
>MU624726.1:0-27809 GCA_025349905.2 Blastocladiella britannica
ATGAGTTGGAAGGGAGAGCTTAATAACAACAACGCCCAAAACCTGATCCAAGGACCGCACTCCGCACTTGGCATCCACCTGCCACGTGGAGATCGGCCGCTGCACTCGTCCTGGCAAGACATAAATTGGAATGTATAGACACAGAAAAAAAAAATGAGGAAAAAATCTAAGCCGCCTTCTCGGCCACCACGGCCGCTCCCGTCTCCTTCTTGTTCTTGCCAAAAAGGCCCTTGAAAAACCCGCCGCCCTTCTTCTTCCCGACGTCCTTGCCGTCGTGCACGTCCGACTTGGACTTGGACTTGTGCTTGCGCAGCACCGACGGTGGCGGAATGTACGACGTGCCGCCGCCCCCCATTTCGCCCGACGATGCGCCCATGGCAATCGACGTGTAGATCGGCTGGTACCCAGCGCGCTCGCGGATCGCCTCGAACGCCGCCTCGTCTTCCATGGCCAGTGCGATCGCAAAGCTATATGTTTTTTTATATATATCATTAGATGGCTAAGAAGGGCCATGAGCAAAAAAAAACAGACCGTACTCTTTATCCGACTGCTCGCGGAACGACAAGTCGACAAACAACGCGCCGTCAATGTCGTGCACGGGCAACCCGTTGAATGCCTCGTCGGTGAACTGGCGCACAAGCTTGGTGGCGTTGTTCGGGTCCGCTAACGCACCTCCCTCGCCACCGGTCCCATTAGCCGAAACGGAGGCAGCAGCAGCCGCCACGGCGGCCGCCGACGTGATCTTCTCGTACGCAACGTACCCGTCGCAGTCCACCGCCGCCGCATGGAACACCAGTGGCTCGCGCGGGTTCCGTGGCGCATGCGCGAGCACCGACCAGTCGGCCCGCGCGGCGTTAAAGTACATGGCGAAATCAAACTTGTCCGGCAAGGACGCCAGCGCCGCTGAAAAGGCCGGGGTCATTCCGCAGGGAGCGACGCGGAGTTGGTTGATCAGGGCGCCCACGTCTGGGTCTTTTTTTTTTTGCCTTTGTGAGATCTTTTACCTCGGAATGAATGTGATAGGGAACGCACTCGAATCCACGGCTGCTGACACGTTCTTCCAGGTAGCAAGGTTCTCGAGCATCCCGCGCAGCTGGAAAGACTCGGATGGGTCGGCGAGCAGGCCGTGGAACACGGGCACGCCGAGGAAGGCGAGAAAATCGATCGCGGGCGACGGATCAAAGCTGCCGGGTTGGTTGCAGTGCGGGTTGAGGGAAATGGCTATATACATTGTTGCGTTGAGTTTTCAGTGATACCCAAAAATATAAAAAGTTAAAGGTACCTTTGGTCGAGTACTCGACAAGGAAGCTGCGGGCGTGGCCAATCGAGTAGCCGTCGACCTGCACACACACATGTCAATTCAAAAGGTCAATTTCAAAACAAGTTCATTCATGGAAAATATGAGACAAAACATTGAAAAAAAAACAGACCTCAGGAAAGTGGTCGGCTGCCGCCACCAAAAAATCGTGCACAAGCGTTGGAAGCTGGGTCTCAGAGACCGACCGCACCTCGGGCAAGCGGTACTGTCCGCGCAGGACCAGGAGGTTGAGGACAGCTGTTTTCAGTAAGTGGTCAGTGTCTCTGCGCATCCAAATCATGACGGAATAAAACGCACAAGCAAAGAACGACGACGACGCAAGCACCTTGCGCGTCGACAGGTCGCGCAGGTCCACCGAGTGGTCGATTTCAAGAAGGTCCATGGTCATGTCCAAAAAAGAAAAAGTGACTTTGCCGTTGAAAAAAAGAAAGTTGGCTAGTGTTTTTTCCTTCCCCCTTCTTTATTGGTTATGCGGAAAGAGAGGCAAAACACAGTGGGCGGACCAATTTACCAATTAGCTGCTGGTTAGTTTTGAATGTCAAGTGCAGCTTACGCCACATAAACCGCCACACAACAGATGCCCGACCTCGACCATCGGCCACTTTCAGCTCGGTGGGTGGTGCACGCGCGAGTGGAACCCGCGGTGGACGTGCATGGCCCCGCCCGACGCGTCGATCCATTCCCGCATCGCCCGTCGGATCAGCACGCCCAGCGCGACCGCATTCGGGTGCGGTGCCGGCCCGCTGGCAGTCTCGGAGCGCGACGACAGGGGCACCGGCGACTCGTTCTCTTCGCTCCTACCAGAGCTCGATGGGGAGGAAGATGAAGAAGACAACCCACCCACCGGATCGCGGAACGGGTCCCATGTGGACACGCGGTGGTACGCCCATGCGAGGTTCTGGATATGGCACGAGATGGCGTCGGGCGAGAACGCGCGCTCGGCAAACGCTGCTGCTGCCTCGGCCATTGCGCGTGGTGCAAGCATGACCGTAGTGGTCGCATTATCGACTGGTTCTCTTTGCAAGAGATCGGCCTCGTCCGCGTCCCGCAGCGCGCGCATCATGGACGGCAACCGGTCCCAGTGCCGGTCCGGCATTTCGATCCAGTGCGTGCCATTGACCAGCGCCGGGTAAAAATGCTCGCGGAAATGCACCTGGTGCGCGACCACCACCGCGTTGCACAGCAGCTGGTATTTCAGGCGGCCCGAGTGCGCCCAGCCCTCCGTGTACAGGTGGTACTTGTACGCGCGGCACTGGTCGGCCATGTTGAGAAACGCGTCTCCCCTAGGCTGTGCCTCGCGAATATCAAACTGATCAGGTGGATGAAATGAGGGCGCGGCCTTGAGTAAAGACGCGCGGACGGGAACGATCGCGCGTCCACGCCACACCAACGGTGACGCCTTATCGTGCCACGGCACCGCGCGCGCGTCGCGGATCAGCGCGGTCCGCGATTCCGGGAACGACCGCAGGCCCGACTCGGGCCACCCGAACAGCCCGAATTCGGGGAACGCCCACCCGTTGCGCGTGTCGTGCGGCTTCACGTACGCCCAGTAGTGGAAGTCGGTGTGGTGGTAGTCGCCGACATGCACCATCACGTCAATGTCGGGCACGGGCCGGCGCGGCAGCCACGCGGGCCACTGTGTGCTGTTGTTGCGGTGTCGACCGGGGCTAAGGCCCAGTGCGCGCACCTGCGACCGCCACCGCGCCGCGGACCGGTCGACGGCGGCCTGAATGGTCAGCAGCGACGCGAGCGCGCGCGATTCCCATGCGGGCGCCATGGGCTCCACCACGTACACTTTGCCCGCCACGATCTGCATCCGAAAGCACTCGTAGTGCCGTAACGTGCAGTCGCGCAGTGTGGCGGCAAAGTCGCGCCGTGATAAACCGCCGCGAGCACGGTAGTGGCGCTCTGACTCGTGGGTCAGCGCGTCTAGGTCAGTATAGGCCGCACATGTGTTGAGCGGGTGGTGCGCTATTGGGGATGCATTCTTTGGAAGTGCATTCTTTGGAAGTGCGTTCCGTGGGCGAAGCCAGCTGGTGGGGCGGAGGCGGTGGGCGGTGGACGCGAGCGCTGGGTGTAGGCGCGTGCTCGATGTCAGTACGAGCACGACCGTGAGCGCGAGGGCGGCGGCCAGGACCAATCTCCAGCGCTTCTGCATTTTCGTTTGATGTTCTTTGGGCAAGCCACGAATTTCTGCTGCGGCGGCGAACGACCGTTGAGAGGAACTCCACTGCTCGGCGTATAGCTCGGCACTGGGCTCTCTCTTGTCTGTTGTAGTATTCGTGCCCCAGCGTACCTAGGCTCAGAAAATCACCACCTTGGCATTTCAAAAAACAGACCAGTACGCCACTCTCGCATCCGCCGCCAAATTTCTCTTTCCGACAAAAATCGCACATAAAATACTTTTCATAAACAGAAATATGGCCTCCCATCGCTCGCGAGTGCTGGTCATGATGGTGATGGCGCTGGTCGTGGCCCTGCTGGCGGCCACTGCTACCGCGCAAGACAACTCTTCGACTTCGTCCTCTTCGTCCTCGTCGTCGTCGTCCTCTCGTGCCTCGACTACGCAGTCGTCTTCGTCGTCACGGTCCACCGCAACGCAGACATCGACCGACTCGACCTCCACCGACTCGTCCACCCGTTCCACCCGCACATTTTCGTCCGTCAGCAAGGCCAAGGCCACCGACGACCCATGCGCCAACGGCGTGTGCGATGTGGGTGGCGGCCGCGGGACCTGCGTCATGATGGAGAAGAGCAAAATCTGCCCTGCCTTCAAGGGCATGTACTTGCCCGTGGACGTTGTGCGTACCGTATATGCATACTGTGCTAATGGCAAAAAAAAAAACTCACATAAAATATAAAAGCGGCCATACTTTACCGACAACTTCCCACTCAAGCTGACGGCGAGCCTGCCCATCATCAACAACATAACCGTCTTTGAGCAATTCTTTGCCCGCACGAGCGATGACTTTGTCGATACGCCGTACTACTCGTTCATGTCCAAGTATGGCTTTTTTCACTTCTTTCCATTTTAGCATACTCATTGCATTATGGCAAATGATGCAACAGGTACCTCGAAGAGTTTATGCTCTTCCGAGCCGGCTGCATCATCCCCACCCAGCAGTGGTATAGGACCTGGTGGTGCATGGACATGATTGACTACTTTTCGACCAAGGGCGACAAGTGCACCGCGGGCCTTGCGCCCAAGATGTGCGGCTCCACTCTGGACCAGCGCGCGCTCTCTGTCCAGCGCGACATTAGCAACGGCACTACCTGCCATCTCGAGAACAAGTTCCGCCCGATCGGTTACCAGTACGGCAACGCCACCCAGAACCACCGGTTCCGGACGTCGGACCCGGGCTGCATCTCGGGCGAGTCCAACGAGCAGCGCAGTATTGGCGATGCCCAGGTGTGCGGGTTCCAGGTATCTATCACCTTTTACTTTTATTTATTATTATTTTTTTAATGTGTGATTCCTCATCATTGGAATGGACAATTAGAACCCCTACTACCCTTGCAAGCAACCGTCTCTGTGCCCGAACCTGATGTTCGCGCCCTCGGACGACAAGACCTGCAAGACGGAGATTAATGCGCAGGAGGATGCGGTTCCGCAGCTCAATGCGGCGTCGGACCCGCTCGACAAGGATCCGTCCCACGCCAACACGTACATCATGATTGGTCTCGGGATTATGGCCGCTTTCGCCGCCATCTCGGGCCTGGTGGCCATGAACGGCATTCGTCGCCGCGGCGCCGCTCTCGACAAGCACAAGGAGGATGCGGCTGCTGCCGCTGCCGCTGCCTCTGCCGCCGCCGCCGCACACAAACCCTCCCCACTCTCGCAGTCGGGATCGGCGGCCCACTCCTCCTCGGCTACCAACTTGCTGGCGGCCAGTGGCGCCCAGCAGCAGCCACCGATGCCGGCGTACATGCCCGGCGCCAGCATGGGTGGCGGGTACGCGCCCGTTCCCAACGTGACCCCGGCCCCCACGCCCGTTCCCGGGTACGGTCCACCGCCGGCCCAACAGCAGTACCAGCAAGCGCCGCCGCTTCAGCCAAGCGCCGTGTCGTTTGCGCCTGCTCCCCCAGTGGCGATTGCCCAGGCACCCGCTCAGCTGCAGCAGCAGCAACAGGCCGCGGCAGTGCAGATCCGCGCCGCGACCATTGCGTACCAGGCGGCGCAGGGCGACGAGCTGTCGATTGTGCCGGGGGACCAGATCGAAGTGGTGCAGGTGTTTGACGACGGGTGGGCTAAAGGCCGGCATGTCGCTTCGGGCCGCGTCGGGTTCTTCCCGTACGCGTGCGTGCAGCAAGGGCAGGTGGTTCGGAGCGCGGCTCGGTACTCGTCCCTTGGCCGTCGCTAAAGGTTTCTGGCACTTGTTCTTTCGTGTCTCTTTTTTTTTTTTTGCCTCCTCTTCTTGCCTCCTCAGACCTTCTTCCTTCCCAATACAATTTTGCTGGTCATTTATACTTTTATGCTGGTCAGGAGGTTGTGGTGGTGACAATTGGAGTCAAAGAAGTCGATGATGGAACCGCCATCACGGCCGGCGACTGCGTCACAATTGCCGACACTGCCACCTGGTTGGCGTTCAACCAGCTCGCCGACTCGGACACCTGCACCTCGAGATCGTCGTTCTCAGCCCGGAGCTGTTCCAGCAACACCTCGAGCTCGGCCCTCTTGGCCAACACCGCATCGATCCGCCGCTGCACGCCCTCGGCGTCGCGTTCCGCTCGGGACCGCGCGGCCTCGGCCTCGCGGTGCCGCACCTCGGCCCTTCGCGTCTCGTCCACCGCCGCCGCCGCCGCCGCATGCAAGTGCGCGAGCTCGTGGCGGGCGGCGCGCGCGCGGTCCGTCAGCGACGGGGCCGTGGTGGAGATGCGCGACGACGGGATCAACGGGGGCAGGGCGTGGGTGGTCGTCGAGGGGCCGCCTTCGTCGTCGTGGTCGCTGCTGCTGGCACCAGAAAACGACGTCCCGGGTACGTGATCGTGGTGTATGCTGGTGCTGGTGCCGCCAGAGACGTCCACTTCCAGCAGACTGGTGCCGCGGCTGATCGGCCCTCCACCTCCAACCCGACCACCGCCACCGGGGGTTGTCCATGACGGCGTGCGCGTACGTGCCGCGAGCTCGCGGCTTCCACCGACCGCACTTCCGCCGCCGCCCCCGGTACCGCCGCCGGTGCTCCCGTGCGCCGCAAGTGCCGCCCAGATCCCCGACATGCTACCCCCACCCCCCGGCTGGCCCGAGACGCTACCGCCGCCTCCACTACCGGGCACTCCGGCGCCAAATGCTGCAGCTGCCGCACCGAGCGACCCGGGCAACCGCGTCGACATGCCCGTGGGCGTTTTCCCACGTAACGGTTGCGGGCCACGCAAACGAGAGCCCGTGCGGCCGCGCGTCTGGAGGGCTGCGGCGGACATTGCGTCGCTGGGAACGGTGTTCGTGGGAGGTGGTGGGCGTGGAATATGGGCTACTACTGCAGCGGTATCTGAGTGCTGCGGATCAGTGCTCAGCTCGGACACCTGCGAGTGATCCGCCGCAGCCGACTGCAACGACAGGGCGCCCGAAGACGCCGACGACGAGGGTCGCGATGCGGGTAAGTTAAACGACACCTTCCCCGCTGCTGCTCCCGCTCCCGCTCCCGCTCCTGCCATTGCGACGGGTGTTTTGGATCGGGCGGCAGTGGTGGCAGTGCCCAGGGCCAGGAGGTCGGGATGGTCCAGGTGCGAGGACGTGGACAAGTGTGGATCGGTCACGGGAGGAGTGGCAGCAACAACCACAGGGGTGGAGGGGGCGGCGGCGGCGGCGGCGGCAGTGACGGATCCGGCGATGGACGGGTCCGAGGCAAAAGTGGCGCCGAGAACACTGGCCAGCGCGACTGCTACCTTGTTGTTACCTGAGTTTGGCATTTTCTTATTCAATGGGGGAGTTCCAGTCAAGGGCAATTTACTAGATGTTCGTGATCCTGGGGTTGAGATTTGGGAAAGAGATCAGGATGCGGTTTCTGAGGGTACATGTCGCGGATCCATTTCCACTCCATGATTTCGTGCTCAACGTTAAAAGGTTATATTGGATACACTGGACTTGATCCTCGTCAAAAAGTCACTGCCAGCTATTCCGACAAGTTCGTTGCATCTGGGCAAGTACGGTGAAGTGCATTGACGATTTATGTGATCCCCAAAAACGTGTTGCGTGTCCTGATAGCGCTCATGTGCTTTTTTTAATGGCTCTCCATTGCCCATCCAATTCACTCGCCCGCGGTTGCTACCCTTCATCACGAGCGAGCTGCCAAAACCTCGTCCACGCGGTGCCGCTCTCAGAAAGCTGTGGCGTTGATG
Organism: Blastocladiella britannica; assembly: GCA_025349905.2. Lineage (NCBI taxonomy): Eukaryota > Fungi > Blastocladiomycota > Blastocladiomycetes > Blastocladiales > Blastocladiaceae > Blastocladiella > Blastocladiella britannica. The sequence continues at coordinate 7,655 of MU624726.1, forward strand.
AATGAAAGAACTCTCTTTCTCGGAACAGACCGTAGTATACAAAAACCTTCATCATTTATCACGACCACCATACCAATGCCCAAGTACATTGAAATCGACGCGGTGGAGCGCACCAACTCGCTCCTCGACGGCATCAGCGCCGGCGACACGACGCTCTTTGCGCGTATCGAGCCTTATTCGTGTCAGTCATCTATTTTTCATTCTTTTTTCCCCAAAAGAAAAAAAATTTATGGTAAAGGCCCCTGACCCAACCCGTGGACGTTGTCACCACCATAGTCAAGGCGTCGACCGAAGAAAAGCGCCTGTTTAAAAAGATGGACTCGCAGCGCGCTTCGCAGCAACAGCACCTTCACCAAGCACAATCGCCGACCCTTGGTCCGAACGAGCCTTTGAATGGCGGCGCGCACAAACGCGCGGCACGCGACATGCATGATGAGGAGGATGAAGCCCAGGAGATGGGTGGTGCTGGATCATACAGCGACGCGGACGACCGCATGGTTCTCGGTTCCCCGCCAAAGCGGCCGCGCGTCCGCACGCTCTCTGGCGCTGGCATCTCTGCTGCAGCCGCCGCCTACGGGACCTCGCCCATGTCGGCCGTGTCGCCCAAAATCAACGCGGATGCGGCGCTCCCCGCCTTTGACTCGGGCCTGACCCTTGGCCCCGCAGCGCTCGCCAACTCAGTTGGAGGCACCGCCCACGACGCCCTGGCGTTGTCGCGGTCACCCGTGTTTTCATTGGCGCACTCGGCCGACGGAGGCGCCGAGGCCTCGGACGCGGCCATGGCTGCGGCCGCCGCACAGGATCCGGAGCTGGCGCGCAAGACTTTCTATGTATGTCTGAACGGCCTCTTCATTTCGCGAGAGTTATGCGGTACTCACCGATGCCCTTGTGTGCCTTCTCAGGGATTCATTGCGACTATGAACGCAGCGTACCCCGACTACGATTTCAGCGGTACCTTGATCTGGTTGGTTACATTGACACAAAAAATTGACGATTATCTGCTAGACACCCCAATGTCGGCATTCCGCGCCGTCTCGCACAAGGACGTGATCCGGTCGGTGCACACGCACATGGGCGACGTGGCGCGCGCCCGCGAAGCCGATCTGTGGGGAGCCGTGGCCGCCGCATTCACCACCGGCGGCGCGCCATCTCCAGCCGAAAGCGCCACGGCCATGGCCGAGTGCGAGGTGTACGTGTACGATCCGACGGCGGTCGAGAACGATCCGTTGCACGAGGAAGGCACCATGTACGCGTTCTTTTTTACTCTTGGACTGTTTCCATAGTGTGCCTGATCCCCCTTTTTTGTTGTTGTTGTAGCTGGTGTCACACGGTCTTTTATTTCCACCGCAAGCTCAAGCGCGTGGCGCTGGTCAAGCTGCGGGCCGTATCGTACGCGTCCAATCCGTTTATATTTTTTACATAGTGGAGATTCACATTTTTTGAACAAAAACAAAGGGTTTTGATGATGGGCGACCGCGAAGGCGTCGTTTCCCCTGGCGGCTCGACCGATGATCTGCAGCGGTACGGTGAGGTGCGCAGCAACATGGTGTTTGCGATGGACGAATGAAATGATTATTTTTTTTTCGGATGCTCTCGAGTGAGAAGTCGTGCCGTGCAGTGTGACACGCGTGAACACTGTTGATTTGCCACTCCCTCGCTCGCGCCCTCCCTTTCTCTTTTTGCAAAAGTTCTTCTGTATTCAAAGGTCAGATACGCGTCCATCTAACGCGCACCTGCCATATATAACCTGTTCTTTTCGTTGAAGCGAGATCGAAAGCTCCAACAACAAGCGTTGATCAACTCTCTTTCCACCAAGAGCGAAGCAACACACGCAAAACAACCGTCAATAACAACCAGTAACTCGTCGCTGCACCTCCAATCGAATTCACCATGGCTGAAATCGTCCAGTGGCTCAATGGCACCTTCTCGGCTGGTATGGTCCTAATTCTTATTTTGTTTGTTGTAATGTGTGATGGCCCCGTGGCAGAATGACAGCACCTCACTCCAAATGAGGACGTGGTGCCGGCCTTTTCGCGTCCAATGGAATTCCCGTTATTGCCGCGGTCTTGCGGCCAGTGAGTTACCAGAATGCTACAGAACGAAATTGACTGACCATTTGTTGATTTTCAATTGATCAGACCAATCCATCCGACAGGCGGCTCAGGCCAGCCTGATGCAGGCGTACGAGTCAAACTACGTGCGTCCTTTTTTTTTTGTTTTTTTTTGTTTCGTTGTTTGTTGGTTGGGCAGGCACTATGCTTTTTATTTCGTCAACCCAACCGCCGTCCACGCGCTTATTCTATTGTATTTGTGCCCCCGCCCACACACCCACACTTACAGATGCCATGGGCGATCCATGTGGGGATATCAAAGAGCTGAACACTAACGCATTCTTCAATTGATATCCAAAAGGTCAGCTACATTGGCCTGCTCACGCAAGAGTTTGTCAACCCCGCTGCTGACCCATCCGTGCGCCAGGCCGCTGGTCTTGCGCTCAAAAACGCCCTTTCGGCTCATGTACGCTCCTTTATCCTTTTCGTTGTTGTTCGATTGATTGATTTACTCGATGTAACAATGTATACCAATAATTCAGGACGCGGCCATGAAGGAGGACAAGATCAACAAGTGGCGATCGATCGACCCAACGCTCCGCTCGCAAATCAAGGCTGCGGTTCGTATCACATATTGTTTTTCGACCGCAAATGCACACGACTCACAAAAAAAAAATGAATATTTGGTATAGATCCTCGGCAACCTCGACTCGCCCGTCGGAACGCAGACTGCCGGTGTGCTTGCGGCCATTGCCGACATTGAGCTGCCGCGCGGCGAGTGGGAGAACCTTATGGAGACGCTGTTCCAAAACATCCAGGCCGCCGGCGCGTCCGAGAAGCTCAAGGGCAACACGGTGCAGGCGATTGGTTTTATTTGCGAGCAAGTGGTACGCTTTGTTTCTCTTCTTTTGGATGAAAACGAAAAAAAAAAAAAAAAACTTACCACCAAAAAATATATGGCAGGACCCGGCGGTGCTCACCAAGCACAGCGACCACATTTTGTCCGCGCTCATGAACGGCGCGCGCAAGGACGAGCCCAGTGCGGCGGTGCGCAAGCTGGCGCTCGAAGCGCTGTTCAATGCGCTGCTGTTTGTGGAGGCCAACTTCGAGCGCACGGCCGAGCGCAACATCATCATGCAGGTGCTGTGCGAGGGCACGCAGGACAAGATCGAGGGCGTGCAGGTCGCGGCGTACGAGTGCCTGATCAAGACCGTCGACATTTACTACAAGCACATGGAGCTGTACATGCGCAAGGCGCTGTTTGGCGTCACCATCTTCTCGATGCAGTCCGAGTCGGACGCGGTGGTGCTGCAGGCGATCGAGTTTTGGTCGACGCTGGCCGAGCGCGAGAACGACTTGATGGCCGAGCAAGAAGAGGACATGTCGCTGGGCCGCCCCATCGGTGTCGCATGCAAGAACTACACGCGCGAGGTGCTCAAGGACCTGATGCCCGTGCTGTACTGGCTCATCACCAAGCAGGAGGAGGACGTGGACGAGGACGACTGGGTGCCGTCGATGGCCGCCGCCACTTGCGTGGGTCTGCTCACGCTGGTGGTGGGCAACGACATGATCCCCGTCGCGATCCCGCTGATTGAGCACAACATCCAGTCGATGGAGTGGCGCCAGCGCAACGCCGCGGTGCTCACGTTCGGGTCGATCCTGGAAGGCCCGACCCCGCAAGCACTAGGCCCGCTCGTCAAGGACGCGCTGCCGTTCCTGATCCAGCGCACCGCCGACGAGTCGGCCGAGGTGAAGGACTCGGCCGCCTGGACGCTGGGCCGCGTGTGCGAGTTTATGCTGCAGCTGCTAGACGAGCCGATGCGCGACCAGATTGCGGGCGCGCTGCTGACAGGCCTGGCCGAGGTCGGCAAGCCGCGCATTGTCTCGTCGTCGTCGTGGGCGCTGATCCAGTTTGCCGACCAGTACGGCGACGCTACCGGCACCGCGCCTTCCACGTCCCCATTGTCCAAGTACTTTACCGAGGTGGTGCGCCAGCTGCTGACGTGCTCGGCCCGCGACACCGAGACCCTGGCGGTGCGCACCGGCTGCTACCAGGCGCTGGGCACCTGGGTGTCGGCGGCGCCCGAGGACACGCTCCCCGGTGTCAATGCGGTGGCGCAAGAGGTGCTGACTCGCTTGGAGCACGCGGCAGCCAAGGGCGGGGCCATGACGGCCGTGGACGCCGAGACGGTCGCCAACCTGGTGTCGGTGGTCAACTCGCTCACGCAGCGCCTGGGCCGCGAGGGCATTGTCGGCGCGGCCGACCGCGTGATGGCGGTGCTGATTCAGCTGGCGCAGGTGGCCAGCGCGTCCAAGGCGACGGGCGCGATCGAGGATATTTTGTTCTGCATTGGCGAGGTGGCGCGCACGCTCGATGAGGACTTTGTGCGGTTTGCCGAGGCGGTGATTCCGGTGGTGGCCGGTGGCCTGCAGCACCCGGCCGAGCACGCCATGTGTGCGGCGGCGGTGGGTACCGTGGCCGACATGGCGCGCGCGCTCGGACCCAAGTTCTCGGTGTGTGCGGGCGGGTTCATGGAACTCCTGGGCCAGGCGCTGACCACGCCCGGCGTGCACCCGTCGGTCCCGCCCGCCATCATCTCCACGTTCGGTGAAATTGCTATGGCCGTGGGCGGGCGCGGGTTCGAGCCGTACTTTGAGACGGTGGTGAAGGTCCTGCAGCAAGCGGCATCCGCGGCGTCGGCCGAGTCGCACGCCGACGCGCTGACCGCCGACTGGCTCGCGCAGCTGCGGTCGTCGATCATTGACTCGATCGTCGGCATCCTCAACGCGCTCGTCGACGACGGCATGGCCCCGATCTTGTTGCCGCACATGCAGTTTGTCATGCGCATCTCGCACGACGCCGTCACCCACACGGAGGTGGACGAGGACCCATCGCTGGCCCAGTCGGTCGCCGGTCTCCTCGGCGACATTGCGTGCACGTACGGCCCGCAGCTCCGGCCAGTGCTGGCGGCCAACACGTGGATCTTGGCGTACTTGGAAAAGCTGTCCGTGAAGCGCGGGTTCCCCAAGGTCCGGGATACCGCCCGGTGGGCACGGGAGCAGGTCGGGGCGGCCCAGTAGTTGGCTTGTCTGTTTTCTTTCTCGTAATTTGTAATTCTCTTGTTTTTTTTTTTCTTGTGACGTGTATACTTTTTAGCCATTGTCAGCACGTCTATTTGCACCTGCGCTTGTGAGATGCACTGCTGGTCGCAGCTATAAAACGAGAGCTTGATCAGTTTTTCCCCCACCTCTTTCTTGATTGTCCTTCACTCGCATTCAATTTTAACAAACATGTCGTCCACTCCCGTCCAGTACTCTGTCTACTACTTTCCGTCGCGCGGACGTGCCGAGCTGATCCGTACCATCTTTGAGTACGCCGGGGTACGCATTTTTTTCATGTGTTGTTTACATTTTCAAATGACTCCCTCATTCTCATCAACAACTGCAAACAGGTCAAGTACGACAACAAGTACCCCGTCGACTGGAAGGCCGAGAAGGAGTCCCTCCCGTTCGGCCAGCTCCCGGCGCTGATCATCAAGGACTCGGCCACGGGCCAAGAAACGACGCTGGCCCAAACCAACGCGATTGCGCGTTACCTGTCGGCCAAGTTCGGTCTGATCCCGTCCGACCCGGTTCTGGCGGCCAAGGTGGACATGGTGTGCGAGTCGCAGAACGACTACGCGTCAGCGCTGATCCAGTGGTTCTTCCAGCCCGACGGCGACGCCAAGGACGCCGCCAAGACCAAAATGGTCAATGAGGTGATCCCCGCGTTCATCAAGGGTCAGAACCGGCTGCTGGCGGCGAACGGGAACAACGGTCACTATTTCGGAACCGAGACGACTTTGGCGGACATTGGCATGTTTTCGATGATCAGTAACTGGAGCGCGGTGGTCCCGATCGCGTTCGACCGCGAGCAAATGCCCGAGCTGTACAAGGTGCACGATCGGGTGGCCAAGATCCCGCGCATTGCCGAGTACATGGCGTCGTCGCGTCTGCACAAGTAAAAGCCAGTTGATGGGATTCAATGTAACTTTTTTTGCATCTTTACTTTTCTGCGCGGGTCCCTCGTTGCGACTGGGTTTGTGTTTTTTTTTTTTTGCTATTGCGGTCAGGAACCTGGGTTTTGATGTGACTGGGTAATTTATCCGTGGTCCATTGATCCGCGCACTTTTCTTTGAACTCCCCGTCATCTCCGATTGATCCACGCACTCTCTTGGCTATAAAATGGAGCTCACTGCACCTCCTCCTTCACTTGCAAAGGCCACAGAATCAAATAAATAAAAAAAATCAAATGACTGCCTCCCTCCAGTACTCTTTGCTTTACTTTCCGATGCGCGGTCGCGCCGAGCTGATTCGCATCCTCTTTGAATACGCTGGAGTACGTTTTCCTCTTGACTCCTCTTTCCTCCGCGACTATATCAATATGATAAACAGGTCAAGTACGAGAACAAGTACCCCGTCGACTGGAAGGCCGAGAAGGAGTCCCTCCCGTTCGGCCAGCTCCCGGCGCTGATCATCAAGGACTCGGCCACGGGCCAAGAAACGACGCTGGCCCAAACCAACGCGATTGTGCGTTACCTGTCGGCCAAGTTCGGTCTGATCCCGTCCGACCCGATTCTGGCGGCCAAGGTGGACATGGTGTGCGAGTCGCTGGTCGAGTTCTCGTCGTCCCTCATGGCCTGGTACTTTCAGCCCGAGAGCGACGCCAAGGACGCCGCCAAAACCAAGCTCATGGCCGAGGTCCGTCCGGCGTTTATCAAGGCGCAAAACCGGATTCTGGCGGCCAATGGAAACAACGGGTACTATTTTGGCGACGAGACGACGCTGGCCGACGTGATCCTGTTCTCGTACATTTACAGCTGGAACGCGTACGTTCCCTGGGTGTTTGAGCGCGAGGCGGTCCCCGAAATGTACAAAGTGCACGATCGGGTGGCCAAGAATCCGCGGATCATCGAGTACTTGGCGTCGCCGCGGCTGCACCCGCTGCAGCGGTCGTGAATCATGCATCGCTCTTTCAGTCCAGAGTGTAATTGTATTTTCTTAAACGCGTAAATAAAAAAATGATCTGGACCCTTGTGCTATTGGTCTTTTTGGCGGTGGCCGTCGCGCCCGTGTCCGCCAACAATGCCATTCGCCGACTGTCGTGGCAGTCGCCCAATCTCCCGATATGGACTGCTACTGCACCGCCATACGCGACGCTTCCGCTCACCAATAGCCAGGACGATCATCCGAACTACCTTGCTATGGCGCTGGTATCGGTACCCGTCACACACCGCGCGTCCGACACGTCAGGCCACGATCGATTACCTTTGGAGAACCATAACGTCGTGGACGAAATAGAGGGCACCTGGATTCCGCTGTACATTGTTCCGGGAACCGACGCAGACTTGCGCGTGAGCTGGCCAGCGACGGTTTGATCTCCATATTTCATTTTTATTCAGGGCGTTGAAGCCAATGACGAGTATGGAGGTACAGACTGCGATCGCAATTGACATGGCGTTCTTTGCGGTGCTTGCGACCGAGGCCGGGGCGCCGCCTTTGGGACTGGCTTCAGACGGCGGAGTACTGCACCATTGCGTACTGCCGATCTGCCAGCCAGTGGTCCGGCTGCGTGCGGTATGGGACACGGCGATCTCTGCCACCGAGGTCGCTGCTAACCAGTCTCGGATCCCGGAGCACGTCCAAGTACACGTTGGTACGTTTCTCTGTCCTGATTCATTGAGAAGGAGACTTACGCCAAAAAAAAAATTGAACAAAAGTCACCGACGACGTGATCCTCGGGATCATCCCCGCGACCATTCTGCCCGCTCTCCTCATGCTGGTGATGGTGATTCCGGTCGCCGCGTTTGGCGTGTACCCGTTGGTGCTGCGGCAAATCATGCCCGCCGTTGGCGGCGACGACGGATCGTCCACAAGAAAGAAACAAGAATAGATGCTTGCATTGTTCAAATATCCTCGGCCCGCACCGGGTGCTTGAGCGGCACCACCGATTCCTTGTTGACGTCGCGCGGAAGTGCCTTGCGCATATCTATACCATTTCAAGTATGTCAGCCTTTCTTTTCTGCAGAAAAAGAAGATGGACGGCTTGTGTACCAAACGCGTCTTCAGCGGCCTCGTCTCCGTCGCTCGCATAGTACTTGAGGACGCGGCGGTACGTCGTGTACCCGAGCGCCTCGTACAGCGCGATCGCGACCGCATTGGACTCGCGGACAAACAGGTCCACAAAGTATCCGTTATGGCTGATGGACCGAGACAAAGATCAGTAACCAATCAAAATTGAAAGGAATCGACGACATACATGTGCTCGGAAACCGATTCGAGCACGTCCATGAGCACTTTGCCCAGCCCGAGTCGCCGGTACTCGGGCCCGACCGTCAGCGCCGTCACGTGGCCGTGCCAGTCTTTGCCCTGGCCCTCGGCCTTGCCCATGACTGTTATTATTATCATATGTTGTCAAATCCTAATGATCGACCAAACCATTCAATCAGGAAAAACTGGTGTACCGTAGCCCATGACGTCGCCCGACGACGATTCGGCCAGGTAAAAGTACTCGGGCCACCGCGCAAGGTACGACAGGTAGAACGAGATATTATACTTGCCCAATACATTTTGGTTGAGTTTTTTTCGGATGCAGCATGATTGTTCTGTCGTACGTTCTCTGTTAACGGATCGAGGTTCCTGGGGAAATCAAGACAGTCAATATCACGCATCTATAACAGCAAGGGCGGCGGTACCTACACCGTGCCCAAGTTAAACAAGTCGTCGGTCGTGAATCGTCGCAAGGTCGTCATGATCAAGGTTGAAGAAATAAAAAAAAGAGAAAACAAGGGAATCTCGGCAAAAAAAAATCAATGCATTGCGGAAATAATTAATTTTTTTACACCGACTCGAGCACCTCGGGCTCGACAAAGTCGGCACCGACCTTGACGCCCTTAGCGTCGGTGGTCGACTCGCCAGCGTGCAGCTCGAGCAGCTTGCCGAGGTCGAGCTTGGGCGCCTTGAGGATCTTGACCTTGCGCACGTACACGTCGCGCAGGGGGTAGATGTTGACGCACGCCTTGGTGACGGCGCGGCCAATCGTCTCAGCAACGAACTTCTTGACCAGGTCCTTGAGGTCCACCGACGCCGCCTCACGGGCAATCACGTCAAACATCTTCTTGCGGATCTGACGGATCTGCGCAGACTGCGCGTACGAGGTCTTGGCCACCTGGCCATTGGCACGGGTCGTGAAGCCAATCACAAACACGCGCAGCAAGTACCCGTCGGTGGTCTTGACGTCCATGAACGCCTCAATCGTCGACTGCCACTTCTTGACCATCGACCGGAGCTTGTCCGACGTCATCGACATGCCGTGGAAGTTGGTCAGCAGGTTCTTTCCGGCAACCTCGTCGGCGCGGAGCTGAATCTTGCGGAACGCCTGCTCATCAGCATCAGCGTTCAGGTCCGCGAGCGAAATGTCGAAGACACGGCCCTTGAGGGCGTCCGAGGCGTTCTCTGAAATATTTTGATGAATAAATTTTCCTTTTTCCCCAAATTAAAGAATTTCTACATACTCAGACCGGCGGTGCGGTTGACAAGGGTCTTGCCGACCTGGCGGTTGGTGAAGATGGTGGGAGCCTTGATATCGTACCACTCCTTGCGGGAGAAGGGATCGATGCTGTTATTTTTTTTAAACTTGGTGAGGACACAGTTTTTACATAATAATAACAAGGCAGTGCGTACATCTTCTTCTTGAGACCCTGAGAACGAGAAAATGCCGGGTTCGCAGTTTATAATAATAGTTTGGTGGTTGGTTAGCAAATTATTCAAAATTTAGCTATATATGCGGATGCAACGGCGTGGCAACAACGATAAAAACCAACAGCCGCCCACCATTTATTCAAATATCGACGAAAAACATGGCGGACGGCGCCTGCAGAAACGTTGCTGCCGCGCGCAAAATATATAGGTGTGAGCGAGCGGACCTTCTTGCCCTTAGAGAGACGCTTGTTCTTGCCGACAGCCATGATGGAATAAAAATACGGCGGGAGAGGTGTTGCCTAGCGAGACCTGAGTGCTCGACCGAACAAAACAAAAAAGTGAGGGGTGAAAAAAATATATTGCACGTGTTCAAACCTAAGTTTTACCCCCACCACCCTCACCACGATCGCCGCTCGAGCTCGTAGTACATGGCCTCTCGCCGGTGGTTCACTGCCTCGTCCGAGTCATCGCCGCACGACGGCATTTCCACATCGTCGTCGCCGTTAAACCGCGCCTCAAAGTAGTCGTCCCAGCGCTGGCGGTCGCGCTGGCGACGATCCTTCCAGGCCTGCTCCGCCTGGACCAGCTCCTCAGCCCACGCCACCACGTCCGGCTGGTTCTGCTCGCGCGCCTTCTCCAGCAGCGTCTTGTTCGAGATATCGAGAAAGTGCGCTGCCTTGACCCACTTCAGTGTCGCGAGATGGTACCGCTTGCCCGTGCAATGAGACTGCTTGATGTGCTCGCCGTGGCAGCGGCCGCTGGTCTTCAGCCAGTCCAAGACTTGAACCTGGCCGCCGTTGAACGCCAGCTTGTAGAGCACAAAGATCTTTTCGCGCTTCTGGACCTGGGGGATCCAGGCGTCAAAGTACTTTTCAAGGAACGGGAGGTTTCCAAACTTGGTCGCGGACTCAAGAAGGCCCCATGTTTCCGCGGCGACCGTCGCCGCTGGGTACAGGTCGACAGGATGGATGTGGCCGTGCTTGACGGCAAGGCGTAGGGCGGTCTTTGCCGTCAGTTTTTGGAACCCGCGAGAAAGGATGGCGTTGAAGGTGTCGGGCTGCTCGAATGCGGGCAGGACGTGCATGATGGCGAGGGCCTTGTCGATTCTGCTGCATTGTGCGCCGGCGTGAGCCAGAATACGGCCGGCGACGTGGCCCTGTCGGAGCGACGTATTGTTGTCTTCGCTCATTGAATTTTGGAAGAGGAGTTAGCCTTCAGAGGGCACCACGGCCAACGACGGTGAGACCATCCCATTGAGGATATTGGTTCGCCCGGTGGCCAGGAGACGTTGACGATGCAATTGACCAGATCTCAAGCTCAGGCTAGCGCCTTTCTTTCCCAGCAAAAAAAATTATACAATATTTGCTATATCATGCGGCCGTCCATGAGCTTGCCTACCTGTGCATAAATCGAGGAAAATGACGCGATCTTGCGGTTGACCGCTTCAAAGCGGTAAGCACGCAGTCCAACTGACATCGGCCATTTGCGCGGCACTTATTTTGGCTCTCGGATCCGTCAACGGATAGCTCAAGTCCGTTCCGCTATGGACGGAATCTGGTCGGACATGGGCACAATTTTTTTTTGACTTGCACTGCGCTGCCGTAACTTGCCCGCAAGATCCCCCAGACCCTGGTCTATAAACCTTCTTGGTCCCCCGCGATCAACGAGGAAATGGAACCTGGCATTGGAACCTTCACTTGACAAAAAAAATGACTTTTTGCCGCAACGGAGAGGCCCTCGAGGCCCTCTCGGCCACTGGCCCACTCGACATTTCGCCATGCTTCCAGTCCGGCGTCATTGCGCCGATCCTTGCGCTGATCTGCACACTTGCTCTCGTCAATCGCACCGTGTTTCTGCGCTCCAAGGCGGCGCTCCCCAATGACATGCTTTCATCTTTCCGCTTCGTGATTGCCATCAAGTTGATCCTGGCGGTTGCCAACTTGGCCGTCGCCGTCTACATCGCTGTCGTGCTTGCTGGCGCGTCCCTCCTCTTGAGCAACTCGTATCTCCTTGGCGATATCGCGCTCCTCGTACCCCTACTCATTGCTCTTCCCCAACACTACCTGGAGAATGAGCGGAGTCGCCGCCCCTCGACCTCCTTGTCGACCTTTTACGGCCTGTCCATGCTGCTAAAGGCGCTGGGCCTGCGGTCGCTGTACATGATCCCGAGTTCAGACCCAACTTCCCTCGACTCGTCGCTCGCGTTGATTCAGACGCTGTCGATCATCCATGTCGCACTCACTGCCGCGCTGTTCATTGCCGAGGGATTCTCAGTCAAGCCATTTGACTCCCGCTTCGAGTCGGTCCTCCCGCCCAACACCGAGTCCGGCGCCAAATTTGCCGAGGCGCTCGACAATCCCATGGCCGACCAGCGCGAGTCGCCCGAGTACCGCGCATCGTTCGTCTCCAAGCTGCTGTTCCTATGGGTCATGGAGATTCTGATGTTGGCGCGGACCAAGGTGCTCGAGTTCTCGGACCTGTGGGCACTCCCGCGGTTCCTGTGGTCGGGCCGCAACGCCGACTCTCTCGGGGCCCAATGGGAAAAGGAGATGGTCAAATACCGCGCCACGGGTAAGCGCCCGTCGCTACTGATGGCGCTCGCCAAGACGTTCGGCCTTCGCGTCGTTTTGATCATTGTGCTCGCGCATGTGTCCACGGGCCTCGGGTTCATGTCTCCCTTTTTCGTTCGGTGCGTTTTTTTTTCTTTGATGTACTGGATCGTATTCTGACATCCTTTATAGATACTTTGTCGGCTTCGTCGGCAACATTGGCACGGCCGACGAGCAATCCCGTTCCGAGGGCATCTCGGTCGCCCTCGTGTTTTTGGTCGTCAGTGTCACGACCACCATCGTCCTTGGCCAGCAGTACCAGCACGGTCCGTATTTTTAATTTTCTATGGAGGCAAAGTGCGTCAGTGCTGATGAGCAAATGATTTCTCAGTCTTCATGTTCAATGTCGCCGTCCGCACTGCAGTCCAGAACTTCGTGTACCGCAAGGCGATGCGCATTCCATCGCGCATGTCCCTCGACTCGGGCAAAATCATGAACCACATGCAAGTGGATGCCACCTCCGTGGGGATGCCCATTTTACCCCTCTGCGAAATGGTGGTGGCGCCCATCTCGCTCGTGGTGGCGCTGGTGTTATTGTATAACCAAGTCGGGTGGGTGCTATGGATGGCTCCCGGCACGATGCTGCTGACGCTCCCGTTTCTCGGCCGGTTTGCGGGCATGATGATGAAGTACCGCGTCAAGGCGCTGGCGCAGACCGATGGGCGGATCAAGGCCATTACTCAGGCCATTGCCGGGATCAAGACCATCAAGCTCTACGGATGGCTGCCCTTTATCCGCAACCGCGTTCTCGGGTTCCGTGAGAAGGAGCTGTATTACCTCAAGAAGGTCGCTGGCGTCATGTCCATGCAGATTGGCGTGTCGTTCATGCGTACGATTTTTTTTTTTTCCTTGTTTTTAATGGTCTCAAAGACTAAATGTACTCACAAACAATAATGATGGACAGTGCCGACCATTTCTACCTTTGCCGTGTTCACCCTGTATACGCTCATCGAGGGCGCCAACTCTCTCACGCCCACGCGCGTGTTTGTGACGCTGTCGATCATGCGCATGCTCGAAAACCCCGTCCAGGCGCTCGTGTGGGGATGGAACCCGATCGTTGAAGCTCTGGCGTCGATTCGCCGTCTGACCGACTTTTTGATCACTGACGATCTCGAGGCGTATGTCGAGCGCCTGCCGCTTCCCTCTGCTGCTGCTGGCGATGCCCCCGCGTCCACCAAGATCGCGACCATTGAAATCAAGGACGGCAAGTTCGCGTTCACGGCCGAGTCCAAGTTCGAGCTCTCCATTCCGCACCTGGCCATCCCGCGAGGATCGCTGCTGGCGGTGGTGGGTCCCGTTGGTGCCGGAAAGTCGGCACTTTTAGCCGCCATTCTCGGCGAAATCAACAAGTCCTCGGGCACGGTCACAGTGCGCGGGCAAGTCGCGTTTGTCACCCAGCAGGCGTGGATTCTCAACACCTCTCTGCGCGAGAACATCACGTTCGGCCTGCCCTACGACGAGAAGCGGTACAACCGCGTGATTGACGCGTGCGCGCTCCGCCGCGACCTCGAGTCGCTGGCCCAGGGCAACGAGACGGTGATTGGCGAGAAGGGCATTTCGCTCAGCGGCGGGCAAAAGGCGCGCGTGTCGCTTGCGCGCGCGTGCTACGCCAGCGAGATGGGCGAGGCCGACGTGCTGCTCCTGGACGACGTGTTCTCAGCCGTCGACGCCCATGTCGACCGCCACTTGTTTGACGCGCTGTTCAATGGCGCCAACGGCATCCTGCGGTCCAAGACGGTGGTGCTGGTCACGCACGCGGTGCACCACTTGGCCGAAATGGACTCGGTGCTGCTGATTCGCGACGGCGCGGTCGCCGAGTCGGGAACCTACGACGAGCTGATGGCCACCAAGGACGGGTTCGTGCGTAACATGGTCGACGAGTACATGGCCAAGCGGCATAACGAGGGCGCGCGCGACGACGACGAGTCGAGTAGCGCTGACTCTGTCGCGTCGTCTGCCTCTGCCGCCGACGCATCCGATGACACTGCCATCACCGACATGGACGGCAAGCCCAAGATCCGCCGCAACCTCTCACGCCAGCAGTCGGGTATGTCGCAGGGCGGCGTCGCCGCCGCTGAGGACACGGACGACAGCAAGAAGAAGGCCGCTCCCGTCGAGGACCTCGAGGAGAAAAAGTCGTCGGGCTCGGTCAGCTGGCGCGTGTACTGGACGTACTTTACCGACTGCGGCCTCGCCAACATGGGCTTTTCGATGTTTGCCACTATTCTTAGCACCGTGGCCTCGATCGGGATTGGCCTGTGGCTCGGCGCGTGGTCTACCGCCGCCAAGGAGGGAAACGCCGACCTGGCGTACTACCTGGGTATCTACGGTGGCCTCGTCATTGGTAACGGTATGCTCAACATGTTGTCTATGTATTTTTTCATGGCGGTGGTGGCCATTCGCGGCGCCCGGGCCACCATGGACAAGCTACTGAAGAACACGCTTGCGCTTCCCATGTCGTTCTTTGACACGACCCCGTCCGGCCGCCTGCTCAACCGGTTCAGCAACGACCAAAAGAGCGTGGACGGCCAGATCCCAGCCGTTCTTTCGCAGCTCCAGTTCATGGCTTTTTCGGTGGTTGGCATCTTCATCACCGCCATCGTTGCTGCGCCGTACTTTATTGTCGCTCTGATTCCGCTCTTGGCCATCTTCTTGGCCATCCAGTCGTTCTACCTGACGGCCTCGCGGGAGGTGCAGCGGATCAACATGGTCACCACGTCGCCCGTGTTTAACCACTTTTCGGAGACGCTCGATGGCCTGGCGACGGTGCGCGCGTACCACCACAATGCGCGGTTCATGGCCACTGCCGAGCGCCGGCTTGACGCGTCCAGCACTGGGTCCTACAACACTGTATGTGCTATTTCATTACTTTCTGGGATGCCTTTCCATTTATTGACAAAAAATATCCAGATCTCGGTCAACCGATGGCTCTTTGTCGCGCTCAACCTCGTCGGGAACCTGATTGTGGCTTCGATCTGCTTTATCGGGGTGTTGTCGACCCCCTCCGGGACAGGCGTCTTTGGGGTTGCGCTGACCTGGCTCTTTGACATTACTTTCTTGCTGTCGGCCCTCATTCGCAGTTACGGCCAGCTAGAGAACGCGGTGGTGTCAGTGGAGCGCATAGACGAGTACGCCCGCTTGCCGACCGAAGCCGCACAGGAGACGGCCGTGCCGCTCGATGCCGAGTGGCCCGCCAACGGCGAGATCTCGTTCTCGGACTACGAGACGCGGTACCGTGAGGGTCTGCCCGCGGTGTTGCACGGCATTGACGCCAAGATCCCCGCGGGTGCCAAGGTGGGCGTGGTTGGACGTACCGGGTCGGGCAAGTCGACGCTGACGCTGGCACTGTTCCGCATCCTTGAGGCCACGCGTGGCACCATTGCCGTGGATGGCGTGGATGTGTCGACGCTAGGCCTGCACGACCTGCGCACCCGCTTGACGATCTTGCCGCAGGACCCGATTCTGTTTGAGGCCAGTGTGCGTGAGAACCTCGACCCGACGCTCACCCACGACGATACCGCCATGTGGAGCGCGCTCGAGGGCGCGCATCTCGCCGAGTACATTCGCGGGCTCGACGGCGGACTCGACGCCGACTTGGCGCCGTCGTCGCTGTCGGTGGGCCAGGCTCAACTGTTGACGCTGGCGCGCGCGATTCTGCGCAAGACCCGCGTGTTGGTTCTGGACGAGGCCACGGCGTCAATCGATCACCAGACCGACGACATTGTGCAAAAGACGATCCGCCGCGAGTTCGAAGGGTGCACGGTCATCACCATCGCCCATCGTCTGGCCACCATCTTGGACTATGACTATATTCTAGTCCTGGATCACGGAAACGTGGTCGAGTTTGACACGCCCGCGGCACTGCTCGCCAACACTTCCTCCGAGTTTTACTCGCTCGCCAAGGAGTCCAAGCTTGTACAATAAATTAAATATCCAATATATTGATCAACTTAATGTTACCACCGACAGTTATCCTCATCCGCCATTCTCTGACGGATTTGCTCAAGAACGACGTCAGGAGAATTGATCTCAAGCAACGGATCATCGGGCACAGGTCCGTTGGGAGCACCACCACTAAAAGCGCGCCACCACGCCCGCGTCACCTCGGGAGCCTTGTCCAAGATTTCCGTGTCAACTCCTCCACCAGGTGGGTGGATAAAGTACTGACGCGAGTGGGCATAGTCCCTCAGAACGTCGAGCACAACAAGGATCGTCGTGGCGTCAAATGCCGCGGCAAGCAGATCGCGGACGACGGGAACAGAGGGAATCCAGCTCGGAGGGCCACCAGCACAGGGCGGGCAAGCAACCGTCGTTGGAGATATAGGCTCCAATCGCCTTGAGAACTTCAACATCGAATCCATATTGAATTTTCCACCACTGGTACATTTCGAGCAGCTCGGTGCGAACCGACCCAGAGCCAATAAAGTGATTCGGATCCATCTCCTCACCAGTGTACTCTTCTTTGACGTCATTTCCGTGGGCGTGTCGCCATTTCAAAAGGGCGAAATTTTGGCCCTCAAAAGCAACCGTATAATTTGGCATGTCCCAGTTACATTCAAGGTGATTCATGGCCAAGTAATCCAGGCCCGCATATTCGTTGGCTTTCACCAGGTCGGATATACCGAAAAAATTCGTCAGCTTAAACTCAGTGCCCCGTTCTTTCCACCGCTCCAAAAAACCGATATCCACAGAGCTCGAAGATCCAGGTGATCGGCATTCATCTCGTTTTGCCAATGAATATGAGTAAAGGCTGTGTGCGAGAGCGACATGTTCCACAACCAGGTCACGATCTCCAATGACTGCCCCAGGAGTGCAGCATAGCCCACCTCGGACGTGCCAAAAGTGTGGTAGGGAGTGCGGTGGTCCACAGCCTTTTGAAACCACCACTGGACCTCATGGCGCGTCTCGTGGTGAACGACATAATCAATAATAGGCCAAGCACATCTGGCGATGGGAGACTGGGACTGCGTGCCCACCACCAGTCCAGTTTCTCGCAGCCCAGTTTGCCGAGACAGCGGATAAAGTCTTTGGAGCTCAAGATCGCAGCCAAATCATTGCTCGTCTTGTCTGCCGTCATCCACCCCAACACGTCTGGCTGATGGCAAGTGCAAATATCAGCATATCTCCGAGAGACGACCAAGTAGCCGTGCGCCTTGAGCCGATTCAGTTCCGCAACCGGGGCATTAACACAAGCCTCAAGCTCCCTGTGGCCAATGCGCCCGAGAGCGCGGTTCCTTGATGCAAACCAGTTCAGGACAGCAGTGCGGCCGGAATTATAGGCCAGGACGAATATCTCCTTGTCCTTTTCGTCGCGTTGCTCTTTGCCCACCCAGGGGTCGAAGTATTTGTTGAGGAAATGAACATTGCCGAGCTTGGCAGCCATTTGGAGGAGAGGCCAGGACTCGGTCGCCACAGCCAACTCTGGGTACATTTCAATAATCTCGTCGTGGCCGTACTTGACGGCGAGGTGCAGCGCTCGGCTCGGGGTGAGCTCGAGAAACCCACGCGAGAGAATAGCGTGGAACGTATCGGGCTGCTCGAAAGCTGACAGGACGAGCAGAATGCCGAGAGCTTCGTCGATATAGATGCACTGTGCACTGGCAATGGCAAGGACGTGGCCGGCAATGCGGCCGTGGTCCAGAGATATGTTGCTGGCATGTTGAACAAAAAGTGGTTTGCATTTACTCGCCTCCAGACCGCGATACCGGTGGATACGCCTGCGTCACCAAGTTCACGGGCGGCGGCTGCGGCGCGTACCCGTACGGCGGTTGCTGCTGCTGGTAGCCGACCGCCGATCCAGTCGGCGTGTACACTTGAGCCGTTGGCTGTGGTGGGTACAGGATCTGCTGTTGTTGCTGCTGCTGCGGATAACCTGGAGGAACGGATCCGGGTGCCGCGCCGTACGCGCTTGGAGGGTACGCCGGTCCACTTGCTGGAGGATACGCCGGTCCGCTTCCCGGAGGGTAGGCGGGTCCCCCGGTCGTATTCGGGTACGGGTATGCGGGCTGCTGCTGCTGCTGTGGCGGGTACTCGGCGCCAACGTACTGCAGCTGTTGTGGTTGCTGCGGATACCCGTACGTAGGTGCGGCCAGAGGCACAGAGGCGCCGGCAACGGGTGTCACGGCGGCCAGCTCCGTTTGACCACCAGCAGCAGCTTTGCCAGGCTTGCCAAACAGCTTCTTGCCCAAGCGCTTGCCGCGGCGCAAAAGGAACATGCCGATCGCGAAAACGACGCAAAAGACCACCACTGCGACGCAAATGATGATAAACAGCAGGCTCTTGACGAACGGCTGTTTGTTGAGATTAACTGGGTTGTTCGGATCGTTGCATTGGCCATACAGCCAGTCGCATTTGAGGTTGGGCAGGCACGGATCGTTGTACATGGCCTCGAGCACTGACTTGGGGCACGCTCCACCAAGGCCCACGGTGCGCGGGATGCATCGTCCGAGGTTGCAGTAGGTGGTGCCGTTCTATGTACATGTATTTTTATTGAGTCCATGCGATCTGACGCAATGCAAGAAAGACGCACAAAGTTGCTGCACGATGACTGAGACGACGTGGTCAAGCAGGAGTTCAAGACGCAAACTCCCTGCTGGCAAGTTGCGAGTGCGGGGCAACTGAGGCTCTGTGTGCACGTCTTGGCGCCGCGAAACGTCGCTGCGTGCGCCGGGCGGACCGCCACCAACGATAGAAGGAGCGTAATAGCCAGGATAAAAAAGTACAAGGACCGCATTTAGGTTAATCGAGTTAAATTTCACATTGCATTTCCAGGAGTGGGCAGAGGGATGCAGCTGCCTTTTTGTGGTCGGCCCGCAGATTAATTTTTTGTCGCGGAACCTTCCAAAAACGAAAGGAACGACATGAAACTGGAGCCAATGCCTGGTCAACGGGTAGTTCCACTTCAAGGCTCGCGCCAATTCGTGAAAGATTACGGCGATGTGAAAAGGTCAGGACTAGATCGAGCAAGAATTTGCAATTAAAGAGAGTGGCGGTGGATGCGATCTCACCGTGGATCGAGCGGGTCGTGTTTGAGCATATTGGGCGTCAGATTGACGAGGCGCCGGGAGGATGCGCAAAAGGCCAGGATGGCGGGCAGGTTCAGATACGTTGAGACGCGGACGAGGAGCTCGCCCGGGAGCAGGACGTCCAGAGGTTGGGCATGATTGACCATAATTTTGGGTTTAACGTTTCATTGATGGAGACAAAGAGAAGTCACAAATCTTCCCCGCTTGAAACCATTGGCAAATATGGCCAGCATATTGGTCGACAGGTTCGGGACGGTGGTGTCCGTTGGTTGGCACTGTCGTCGCTGGTCGGATTTTGCAGATGCACCACCCACCAGTCCTTTCATCTTCCAGCCAGTACAAACCGCCAGCGACTTGCTTGTTGTTGATCTATCTTTCAGTGCCCAGTGCACGCCAAGTTGTTGTGGGAATTGGTGAGCTGCGTTCTCTTCCCATTTTGCAAACCACCAGCAGAAGTGCTCCGATCTTGATTGCTCACTTGTAAAAAATGCATTGCACAGCTCGTATACGCTGACTGGCTTGGGCCTATGCCGCAGCTATTCGACTCGGGCTCGACATTTTTAGTCCAAGTCCAAAAACGTAGCGATCAAGCAAGGAATGCGATGCGATCAAGGCTGGCCAGCAAGTGCGATCTTGGCGGGCGCTGCCGGTGGATCATATATATCCAGTTTACAGTACTATTCACGAATGAAATGGCATGCGATCTCTTGCTGCCGGGAGCGGAATGCTG
>MU624727.1:0-16864 GCA_025349905.2 Blastocladiella britannica
GTATTGGGCGCTGACCGAGGCGGAGGGGACAGGCGCGGAGGGGGATTACAGTAGTCGCGCGGGAAGTAGTCCCTGCTGTGCGGGCCATGACAATTAATTTGGAGAAAAAAAAATCTTGAAAGGGGGTGGATTTGTAGTGTTCAATCATGTTGTGGAACTTTTGTGGAAGTTGGGGTGTTCAGTTTGGGGCAAAATCCACAATATCTTGGACCGTTATTTTCCAACGCGGCCTGATGGCTCAGTAAACTGGTCGCGGTCGCGACGGCTGGGCCGAGCACTGCAAAAGAGCTTGCTGGGACACGTGACGGTGTTTCCGCCGTACCTGGTGCTGTTCCTGGCATCGTCGACGGCGCTCGAGTGGTTGCAAGATCGGTACCTTCTGTTGGATACCTTGAAGGTGTCCTCTTCGGAGGGCAGTAATGGACTCGTGGCCGAGGTGGGGTCCGTGTTGCGCGAAAAGACCTTGCCGCTGTTCGTGACGGGAGGTCTGTTCTGGCCGGCGGTCAATGCGGCCAATTTCCTGCTGTTTCCGTCGGGAGTGGGGCGGATCGTGTTCCTCAACCTGAACGGACTGGCGTGGAACGGGTACCTGTCGTGGCAGATGGCGCACCGGCGGCTCCATGGTAACGCTGCTACTGCCAATGGCGATCGTATCTGATCCTTTGGCATTATGTTAGGTTCGGTCGGATTTCCAGGCCCCTGCCCGATCACAACTCACCGCAGTCTGTTTTACGGAACGGAATGCTTGACAGCGTCTCCAAGCTGAAGCGTCACCCGAAATTGAGTGTGGACCGAATGAATGCAACCTCTTTTTTTATTATCAACTTGATTTTTTTTAATGAGCAGCAAGCGGAGCGGGAATAGCGTAATTTTGATGATTTAGTCAAATTTCACTCTAACGCTGCCGGGTCAAATTTCAATTAATTTCGAGCCCTAAGCCTACGGAGGAGCGGAGCGAGGGCACGATGAGACGATAAAGGAAAAACGGGAGGAGAGAGAAGAAGGAAAAAAATAAAAAATGAAGGTGAAAAAGCTAGCAGGGTGGTGAAAAGGTCTGCATGGGCGACGCAATCCCAGCCGCGGTCTTGGCCGCCGCCAGAGCGCGTTCCAGCTCAGCCACTTGCGACAGGAGGCCAGACTGTTCCGACTCGAACTCAGTGACTCGCGACTCCAAGAACTGTTCCTTGGCGAGCTTGCGTGTCTGCGACTTGCGCGCCGACAACGCGTTGCGCATGCGCTTGGCCTCGCGCGGGCCCAAACCCTCCAGCGCCGGATCATCGTCGTCCACCTCGTCATCGGACGCCCCTCCGCCGACCGCTTCTTGGCGCCACTGGTCGGAAGGGTCGGGGTCACCGATCACCATCGCCTTGGCCAGCGCCGCGGGGAGCGCAAGCGGACGCGCGTCCACGGGGCTACCGCGACGGGGCAGGATCGGCGCGTCAATCGCAATCAGGTTCGACGGGTACGTCAGCGTCGCCGGCATCGACCGGCACTTGGTTATGGCTTGGTTCTGGCCTTGCGCGACGTGGACGCAACCATCGGGGCCGTCTTGGTGGTGGTGGTCTTGACCGGGGCCGGTACAACGGCCACGGGCGCAGGCGCCATCATATCGCCGGTGCCAAACCCGCTGCCACCGAACCCGGTGCCGTTGAGGGCCGCCGCAAACAGGCCACCATCGTCCCTCTCCTTGCCGCCGGGACCGCCAAAGACGCCGCCGGGCCCGGCAAGCACGCTCTCGGCGCCCAGAACCTGCGCTTCAGGGCTCCCACGGCTCATGTAAAACAAAGTGTAGGCGGCATTGGTCACGATCTCGGACTCGGAGCACTTGGACACGCGCGAGTCGTTACAGTCGTGCCAGTCGGACCCGTGCCGCACAATGGCCGCGTCTATTTTTTTTGTGAATTGGTAACGAGTGGATCGGGCAACCCTCCAGTAAAGGTAAAAAATAACGTACAATGACCCGCATTTAATCCGCCGTAATGGTTCCCCGCGGCAAACAAGTCGTAATCGACGGTGGTCGGACTGGGAACTCAACCAACTGGTCGATCTTGTTCCAGGCGTGGCCGTCAAAGCTGAACCGCATCAAGTGCACGATGAACACCGACGGGAACTTGGTGATGGCCATCGTCTTGGTAGCGTCCCGCGTGACCGTACACTCCGGGCACTGCCACCCGTTGTCGCCGTCCAGTACATGCGGGCGCGAGAACTCGTGCAAGCAGTCGTTGAGGTGCACGGGTGTAGGGCTAGATCCTGCTTCGCCCGGCACGGGCGCTGACAGTGTCGAGAATGTCGAGTAACTGACCGACAGTGTGTCGCACGCGTGGCACCGCAGCTCGGACCGCAGCTGGCCCTGGAAAATCTGCGAGATCACCGACGAGTCGCGCACCATGTACCGCGCCCAGGCGATCTGCGCCACTTCCGCGACATCGGGGATCAATTCCAGGTCGTCGTTGTCGGAGGGCGGTAGCTAGGCACCTGGCTCCAGTGGCCGTTGCAGGTTCTCGTGCAGCGAGTCCAAGAGGAATGTGGGGAACTCTTGCGAGTCGTGCTGGTTGTCCGTCGCATAGTGTGGGGCAAGAAGCGTTTTTCGAGGTGCTGAGGTGGTGGTGCCAGCGGTGGCGGGAGTGAGTCGAAAAAAAAACGATTTTTCCAATTTCTAATGTTCAGATCAGTCATTATTCCCGATTTTTTCCTCCACGCTTCTCGTCATAGTCGATTGACCTTTCCGAGTATCGCAGGGCCCGGGACGAAGACCCTTCCCTTTCGACTTTTTCATACAAATATTCTTGACTGGTCCTCGACCTTGACTTTTTTTGTATACTCTTTACCTTGGTACGGCCAAAACCAACCACAACCACAACAACCCAAATCAACAAAATCAACAAACACTCTAAACAATAATGCCCCTCGCAGCCATGTCCTTTGCCGCCCGCCCGCACGTTGGCAAACTTTGGCAGGTGGTCTCGCAGGCCGCCCAGGCCGCGCGCACTCCCGTCGCCGCCCAGGTCTCGCACTCGGCCACGGGGTCGCCAGCGGTCGCCCTCGGCACCAGCCGCGCCCCGGCCCCACTCCACTCTGCGTCGCAACCGCGCCTGCTCGATGACCAGTACCTGCCATTTCACCCGGCGCCGTCGTGGCCGCCGATTCGGCTCCGTGCTGCTGCTGCTGCTGTTGCCTCTGCGGACGGGTCCGCGCTGGCTCGCGCATCTCTCGCGGTCGGCTCGCCCACCAATGCGACTGCCTCCTCTTCTTCAACTGTCCAAAGCTCGACAAACACTGAATCGGGGTACCCGCACGACGGCCCCACGCTGGCTCTGGTGCGTGCGCTTGACCGCGAGCTCGAGTCGCTCTCGTCAACGGACCCCGTTGCGCGCGTGGTTGCGCACCTGCGCGAGGTGCTTTTGATGCCGCCGTCGTCGGCCAACGTACAGTCGGCGATGGTGCTGTCGCCGGCCGGTCCCGTGGCGTCCGCCCACCGCCGGAATGCGGTGCTGATGGTGCTCGAGGCCGCGACGCGCGAGCTCGACGATCCCGTGGCGGTCGCGCGCCTGCACCTGGTCGCCCAACGCGTGCTTGCGCGGCTCGGCGACCTGGAGGCCCTGCGCGAGTGGAAAAAGCGCATGGCTCTGGCGGCTGACCAGAGCGATCCGGCGACTGTGGCTCGCCTGGGACCGCCCATGCCTGCCCAGATGGTACACACTCGTTCTGCTGCTCAAGATCAACATTCCCAGGCGGCTGCCCGCACGCAGAACCAAATCCAGGGTAACAACACCAGTAGTGGAGCCGACCCCAACCGCAAGCCGTACCTCGAGTACAAGTCGCACGAGCTGCTTCGGCTCTCGCGCGAG
Organism: Blastocladiella britannica; assembly: GCA_025349905.2. NCBI lineage: Eukaryota > Fungi > Blastocladiomycota > Blastocladiomycetes > Blastocladiales > Blastocladiaceae > Blastocladiella > Blastocladiella britannica. Next base: position 3,849 of record MU624727.1, read on the forward strand.
CGCAACTTGGCCGGCGCCACCGCCGTCTTTTACTCGCTGGTAGCCAAGTCGCTGACGCCTCTCGGGGACGCGACGCACGCGTACCTCGAGCTGCTGGCGACCGCCCCGGGGCACGCCGACGACGCGGACGCGGCGTTCCGCAAGCTGTACCAGATTGAGCACGACGCGGCCGGGTCGCCCGTGCCCATGGCTCCGGGGACCACGGGCCGGCTGGCGCGCCACGTGTACTTTTTGTACTGCTCGTACCTGTCGGCGGTGCTGGCCGGATCACATGCCGACCGGGCGGTGGCCGCATACTCGGACATGGTGCGTGACGTGCGGCAGTTACCTGACCTTCGCACGCTCACCAAACTTTTTGCGGTGCTGGCCAAGCAGACGCCGCCACCGACCCCACACCACTTGGACGCGATGGTGCGCATCTTGGACGATCTGCGGAACCAGGGCATCACGCCGTACCCGCTGCTGTTCAACCAGGCGCTGGCGACCGCGGTGGCGCTGGGCCGCCGCCCACTTGCCGCCGCGCTGTACGACCGCATGGTGGCCGCCGGTGCTACGCCTACCGCCGTCACGTACTCGACGCTGATCAAGAGCGAGCTGGCCGCGGGCGACGTGCGTGCGGCCGAGGCGTGGTTCGACGCCATGTGTGGGCATGCGCACGCGCAGCCGCGCGCGTCACGGATCGCCCGGTCGCAGTTTGGTAACTCGGTTGGACCGTTCAATGCGCTGATCCAGCACTATGTTCAAGTCACGCACGACAACGCCGCGGCCGACCGCGTGTTTGCCACCCTTGAGCGCCAGTTTGTGCCGGTCGTTGCTCCGTCCGGGTTCACGCTGCACTTGCTGACGGCCGGATGCATGGTGCCCATGTCCAACGGTGGTGCATTGGCAGCAGATGCGTGCGCCGATGCGGCCATGACTCGGATCCGCCAAGTGACGCGCGCGTACCCGTCGGTGCGGGCCAACGCGTCACACTTTTTGCCCGTGCTCGAAGCGCTGGTCGCGGCGCGCGCGTGGCCCACGGCCCGGTCAGTCGTGCAGTGCATGCGCGGCGAGTTCCGCGTCGACCCCCGCGGCGAGGCCATTGAGGCGCTGGTGGCCAAGGTTGCTGCCGCTGAATCTTCTCTTTGATTTTATCCACATCTTGTTATTGTATTAAATATGTCCAATACGACTAATACTACTGGTCCTTTGAATGGTATTCTCGTGGTCGAGCTCGCGGGACTCGCGCCTGTCCCGTTCGCGGGAATGATGCTGGCTGATCTTGGCGCTACCGTGCTCCGCATCGACCGCCCCGACAACGCTGGGTCGCTTGCGCCCGATCTTTTGACCAGGTTGGTTTCTTTCGGCTTTCACAATCGCAACAGCTCATGGCCAATAACAAAATAGGGGCAAGTACGCCGTCCAGCTGGACCTCAAGTCCTCTGCGCGCGATCGAGCACGGTTCCACACCCTGGTGCGCTCGGCCGATGTATTGCTTGACCCGTACCGTCCAGGTGTCGTCGAATCGCTCCTGGGCCTGTCCACCACCAAGGCCGCCGACGACGCATCGATCGCCGCGATCCACCCGAAACTGGTCCTGGCGCGGATCGCCGGGTTCCCGCGCGACGGGCCCATGAGCGCCATGGCCGGCCACGATCTCAACTACATTGCCAGCGCGGGCGTGCTGTCGCTGTTTGGCCGCGCGGGCGAGCGGCCTAGCTTTCCCGTGAACCTGGTGGCCGATTTCGCCGGCGGAAGTCTCATGTGCGTGGCTGGGATCCTCGCGGCTCTGGTTGCTCGCGCTTCTACGGGACGGGGACGGGTCGTGGACGTCAATATGGTCCAAGGCGCTCAGTACCTTGGTTCGTTTTGTATCATTTCCATAATATCAAGAAAGGCGACCTCATAAAAAGTGAGAGAGTAGCCTCGTTCCTGCGCGCGGGACACGCCAGCGGCATGTTTGCTGAGCCGCGCGGACACAACCTGCTGGATTCGGGCGCGCCCCAGTACGAAGCGTACGCGACATCCGACGGGCACCATGTCACCCTTGCAGCGCTTGAGCCGCAGTTTTACGCGCGATTCCTGTCCGGTCTCGAGACCCACGGACTGGCCGACGCAGACCAACTGTCGGTTCTGCGCGGTGGATCCATGTTCAGTGACTGGACCACTAAACGCCAAGTGCTGACGGGAGTGTTTGGAAAGCATTCGCGGGAGACGTGGACAAGCGCGTTTGACGGATCCGACGCGTGCGTGGTGGCGGTGCGCGAACTGGCCGAGGTGCCGGCGGGCGAGTGGCCCGCGTTCAATGGCGGCAAGTTTCGTGCGCTCGGTCCCGACGAAACGTGGGAGCCATTGGCAGACGACCGCGTCCTGCCGTGGGAGTCGGTCGAGGCGCGGTGGGTGAAAAATAAGGTTGCGAAACTCTGATCACTTGCCGGATTTTCGGAATATCTATTTCGGAAAACTTCAAACACAAGCACAAGCTTTTCCCTATTCTGGCCGATGTGCTCGTGCTCGTATTGGTCGTTCATGCTGGTCGTCCTTGGTCCTGGTATTCGTGCTGGGAACATGGCATCCCATCGCAGGCAGTCCGTGACATTTATGAACGTCCTTAATCCGTGGCGGCGCCATTAGTTTCCATTCAAGGACAAAATTCAGTGCACGATCCTTTCGGATCACTTGCGGCAACAAAAAACGTTGAATCCCGGATTTTCTTGCTTTAAAGTTGCTGCAAAAAAAGTCAGGTTGTGTTTCGAGCGATCCCGGCATATCCCGAGAAAGCAACGTGTTTTTCCTTCAAGCTTGGCACCGATCAGCTACACGAGCTTGAGCCTTCGGCCCCCGCACTTGCACGTCTCCCCGCAATATCGCAAAGGTTCAAATAGAGCTTGCTCGGCCCGCTGGATTTCTTTACCCTTCAAGTCTCAATCTCACATAAAATGGCTCGCGCTCTCCTTCTTGTTGCACTTCTTGCTCTGACCTTCTCCTCGGCCAACGCTTGGGGTCAGGAGGGACACCAGGTTTGTTTGTTTGTTTTGCATCTCCATGATCCTTTAATGTAACTGACGCTACAAATTAACATCAACAAAAGACCGTTGCTGCGATTGCTCTTGGCAACCTCACCCCGGCCGCCAAGACCAAGTTCAACACGATCCTCAAGACCGCTCAGTCGCAGGGCATTTACACTGGCATCAACGCTGCTGCCACTTGGCCCGACGCAAGTGTTCGTATACCTCCATTGTTATGCTCTAAATGCAGGTGGCTGACTTGAATCAAATGAAACAATTGTAGCGTACGGCCGGTGGCGGCACTGCCGGGTCGCACTTTATCGACTTTGATGACAACCCGACCGCGGGCCAGTGCACCAGTGCCGTGGTCCCGGACGACTGCAACGGGTCGGCCAGTTGCGTGACCACTGCGATTGGCCAGTTTGCTGCCCAGCTCGCCAAGAGCTCCCCGACCTCGACCGATGCCGTGTACGCCCTGTCGCTTGTCATTCACGTACGTTTTCCATTTGTCTTCATGTTGAAGGTACCATGAGATCCTGACACATGACAACATAAAAAAAAATAGTACACGGGTGACTCGGCCCAGCCTCTGCATGCGTCGGGCTACGCGCGCGGCAGCAATGATGTTCCTGCCAAGTTCAGCGGCTCGTCGTCCAAGAACATGCACTCGGTGTGGGACACGGCTCTCCCGCGTGCCCGCATCAGCAAGGCCGGGTCGCAGGACGCCTGGACCACCAAGCTGTCGACGCTGGTGACCCCCGCTCAGGCGGGCACCGCGTGCATCGCCAGCGCATCCATCACCAGCGCGTCAGACATCTCCGCGTGCGCGCTCAAGTGGGCCAAGGAGAGCGAGGCGCTCGCGTGCAGCGTCGTGTACGGGCCCAAGTACACATCCACGGGGGATCTGTCCACCGGCTACGCTACGGCCGCGGGACCCACCGTTGATCAGCAGGTGGCCAAGGCTGGTCTGCGTTTGTCGGCGATCCTCAACAAGGCTCTTGGCGGCAAGTAAGTGTTTCTTCTTTTTAGATCTAGATGGATCGGATCGACGTGTTTTTTGATTTCTTTCTTTGCGTCGCTTTTCAATTTTACAAATGCATCTTCTCGCCTGGATGTGAGATTTTTTAAACATTTTCTTTTTGGATCCACCATTTTTTTTTTGTATGATCTGATGGTGACAACAAGGGGACAAGTGTACTCAGACTACTGCTGACTGGCTCAAAATCTGTGCTCGATTCGGAGCGGAAAAAAAATGGTGGATCCAACAAAATGAATGTATATTGGTTGGGCGAAACCAAAATCAAGGGCAGAAGTGGCAGTTTTCCCCGCAGCTGGCGCGGCACTCCTTAGCATCGGGACCCTTGCAGAATTGGAGGCAGCGCGAGTAGCAGCCGGGAATCGTGTGGCAAATGGAAGCTACATCCAAGATTCAAAATGTGAATGGTGGGAGATATACTTTGAGAGCGATTGGATCGTACTGGTGTTCAGAACGGCAGCAGATGAGGCGACCTTGGCGGCACCCATTGGGAGCAGCAACGGCAACCGCAACTAGAGCGAAAAGAGCGAGGATCAAGGTGCGCATTGTGTGAATAATGCTTCTTTGCAGCAGATGGGCGTTGCAGGAGTCGTGAATGGAGCGGGATCGCCGTGCTCTTTCGAGTTACGAGGGCTATGCGAGCATTACTTTGAGCTGTGTGCGTGTTTTGCTCATTTTACAGTGACGATGGCGCATACTCTCAAAACCGTCATTTTACTCATTTTTTTTTTCCTTTCGGACTGCCGTGTTTCCCAACTGCGATCGATTGCAATTAACGTGATATCGATGCTGATCTGATGTTGTGATGCGGCGCCGATTCCGAGGCCAGCATTTGAATTTTTTTTACTTGCGCGATGTGATTTGAAACAGATGTGTACGAGTTCTTTGCCCCTTTTCACTCGATTGTCTAACACAACAACCTCATACTTCCACACAAAAACGAAGATCAACCCATTATTCATTGATTTAAAAGACATTGACACTTGAAAATCACGGGCAGAAGTAGCAGTCGCTGGCGCAGTCACTGACGCAGCCGGGGCTTGGGTGCTTCTTGCAGTAGGCGTTGCAGCGGTTCGCGCAGCCAGGGATAACGTGGCAGCCGGGGACTGTTGTTCATTGATTGTACATGAGGGAGGGACGGTCTCACTTAGTTGAGTAAGATAACGTACAGAAATCAACGTTGGCCTTACCCTCGGCGGCGGCATCGGCAGGGGCGGCAGTGGCAACGGCAACCAGGGCAAAGAGAGCAAGGATCGAGGCGCGCATTTTTATTTGTATTGTATTTGATGAGGTACTTTGAAAAAAAAAGTGGTTGGAGGGCGGATGCTGTCTCTTTATACCCTCGTCGTTCCCTCACTCACTCACTCGACGATGGGGGTTGGGGAACGCGAGTGTCCGCGAACAGTACGAGGATCGGCGCTTCTGAGGGTAACTCGAGCTCGCACGAGGAGCGGACAGGTCTTCATTTCATTTTGCAAAAAAGTATAATTGGCGCAACAAGTCTCGTGCAGCTTATTTGGGTGGCGGTGGCGGCTGCGGCCAACGCAAGTAAATGAGAGTTGAATGACGGTATAGGAAAAATGTATTGTGCAAACACAGGATCAAGAAGGGAGAATGAAGGGAATGGAGGGGAAAAGTAGGTACAATGGGATGGGTTCAAAACAGTATCAACACAATATAGGATAAGAAGAGTGAGTAGAGTACGGGTTCAGGCCATGGGACTGGCCGGGGGCGTGTGCAGGGGGCTGGTCTTTTCGACGGGGGTAACTTGAGATCCCGAAGAGTGATCCATGGCCTTAGAGTAAGTGATGGACGACTGCTGCTTGCGCACAGCATTCGCATAGGCCGCGAGCCGGTGCGCGTAGCGAGCAAACTCGGAGCGCGAGACATTGACCGAGAACCCGCCGAGGAACAAGTACTCGATTTCGAGAGCATTGAGCTCGGTCAGGGGCACGCCGCCGACGCGGGCCAGGTGGCGGTTCGAGTAGAACACGTCGCTGTGGGCCTTGGATGCCACCACAAATGCCACCAGGAGGAGCCGGTGCACGTTGGCCGAGCACACGACCACCGACGGGAGGAGTGACGCTGAAGAAGCCGATGCTGAAGACGATGAGGCGGGCGTCGCAGGCGCGTTGGCAATGCGGTCAATGGCCACGAGCGCCGCAATCCACACCGCAGGCGGGGCAGGTGCATAGCGGGCCAGGCGCTCGGCGTAGGTCGCCAACGGCACCGAGGCAGGGGCGCGGCCCGTGAACCGCTGGGCGGCGGCCACCAGGTGCGGGGCAGCTGGAGGGAGCATGGCGGCGGTCGGGGTCAGGAGTCCGGCCCGGGCAGCGTCCGACTTGGCCTGCATCACAGTGGCCGAGGCGCGAGCGACCAGGTCGTCGTTGGCGGCGGCAATGCGGGCCAAGAGTGCGGCGACGACCCGGTGTGCGTCGGGGAGGGCCGTCACTGCCGTGCTTGTCGTCGTCGAGTCACTTGGTGATGCCGACGATGACGTGGTGGTGATGGGAACAGTGGACACGGTTACGTCAGTATCAGTGGACACAGCCGCCGATGTCGATCGACGCACGCCCACCACCGGAGACGACGGGTTCGGAAGGAGCGGACTGGGCGAGAAGGCCGTCGACGATACGGGCGAGATGTGCGGCGACGCCATCGTGCTGGGAGCCCGGACCGAGTCGGCCGGAGATGCCAGTGCCGATGCCGAGGATGCCGAATTTGCCGATGCAGAAGTCAATACTGAAGGTGTCAAGACTGGGACGACCGGAACCGGAACTGCGCGAGCATCCGTCAGCGACAGAGACGACAAGGACGAGAGCGAGCCCGTCCGCTGGTGCTGGTTCTGCTGGTTCTGCTGGCGTGCAATCGGCGGCGGGAATGGCCGGTCGTAAGGACGGCAAGCACTCCCGGTCGACAGGGCAGGCGACCGAGAGTGGGTTCGCGGGCGGGGCAGCGGTGCGCCGGCAGCGATAATGGCGTTTCCGCCCTTGAGGACGCTGGTCGTCGTCGGGGCGGTGGTGAACTGGAGGGAGTTGCGAGAATGGGTGGTCATGACGGTCATTTGGGTTTTTACTTTTTGCTTTTGGTATTGTGGTTTTGGTTGGGAAGAGTCGAAGAAAGAGATGTGGAGAGGCGGGCAGATGCAAGAGGTTTATATATATGCGGATGCGGATGCGGATCTTGTTTTTGGATGACGCATAGCGGTCTGACGTGTGAGGGAGGTGCTTGACAAGCATCCGTTACGCAACACAGACTGCGGTGAGTTCTTCTTGGCGATCCATCCAGTTCTTCCGCTCCTATTCCCAGATACAATAAGTGCTAAAAAGCTCATCCTCGGCATGGACCACCCGCGTCGTCACCAACCCCACCATCGGCATGATCACTTGTGTGCCCTCTTCTGGCGCCGACGCCCTGGCCAGTGCCGATAGCGCTTCCGCTTCCTCTTCCGCTGCTGCCAACTTGAGTTCTATTGCCCTTGCCGTTCCGAGCGCCACACTATAAGTTGGACCCGCCAACTTTGGGTACCCAACCGGTGCCACATAGGGCACGTTGGGCACGTACTGATGCAGGTGCAGCGGCAAGCGTCCGAGATCAAGCTCAAAGTCCACATAGGCCACTACAGTTGTCTTGTCAGTTACTTTTTCTTTCTCGTGTAAATAAATACATAAGTACCATTGGCCCGTCCAGCCTCAGTAGCCTCGTCGCCGCAGTTGACAAACTGCCCGACCGCCAGCGGATTCCTGTAATTCCAAAAAGTCAATACCTACATTATATATATATAAGCATACGTACCGCAATAAAGGACCCTCGACCCACGTCATATCGCACGGCGGCCATCTTGCTCCCGTCCCTTGGTACCGGCGCCCAAGACCCTGAGCCACCCACCGCGACAGTCCCGTTGTCTTGCCGTCCACCAGTATCCCATCTCCGCGCCGTAGAATGTACGCGTTCCCGACACTGGCCAGCAGGACCGGATCTTGGCTCCCATAAACTGTGCCTGGGTACAAAGCCATCAGGGTTCCGGGTGGCACCTGCTGCTTACCTTCAGAAGAAGTAGAAGCAGGTGAAGTGGCAAATAGTCCAGTTCCGGCGCCCGGAATGGAGCTGGGACCACGCCTTGGCACCAGCGGAAGCACACGCGCCACCGCGTCGGTCGGAGCCAAGCCGCGCTGGGATCCCTCCCACAACGCGTCCAGCACCGCATGCAGCTGATTGAGGACGACCGCGGCCGGTGGCGGCGGTACTTCAGATTCAAATGTCTTGGCTCCAGATGATGACGGTGAGCGCACCGCTGCTGCTCCTTTGGGCTTGGGTGGACGGCGAAACGCGTGCAGCACCGCCAAGCGATCGAGGTAACGGCCAATGCGCTGGCCGAGCGTGGACATTTGTATTACCAATAGAATCAAAGAGAGGGTGCAGCGACATTGGGCAAGTCCACCGTCAGCGCGTAGAGCCCTTCCTCCTCGCCCACGTGCCCGGCCTCGATCCCTTGCCCGTCTCCATGGAACATGATTACCGCCGACGCGCCGGCAAAAGTGGTCGGACCCTCGCTGCCAACGCGATTGCACATTACCACCCCGCACCCGGTGCTGTCCAGTGGGCGCAGCCGCTCAATCCAGTACGACAAGAGCTGCCGTGGATGCGCGTCATCGTTGGCCTGTTTCCGTCCCATGGTGGTGGCACCGCCCCAACCATCGTCCTCCACGACTTGCTCCTCCTCGTTCTCGCCCGCCGATGATGATGAGGAAGGCGGTCGTGTCTTGAGCCAGGCCATCGAACACAACACCAGGTCGGTGCCCTTGGTGTGGTGGAACCGGCCAAACTCGCACAGGTAGAGCGACGACTCGAACCGCTGCGGGTTGAGGTCCATGCAAATGCCAAAGCCGAGCTTTATATCCGCACTTTTCGTCAGCACAACCCCATTTCCTCAAGGAAGGATGACATAAAACCATACCGTGCCAAACTCCGTGTCCTTGACCACGCGGAAAGACGGCCCTTCCGTCGCCCAGTGCTCGTCGACCATAAACAAAAAGTGCTTGTGGTAAATGGTCACCACGGTGCCCGTGCGATCAACCACGCACTGCGAGTTATAGTACAGACCAGACTCGGGGTCCACGGACGGGAACCCGGCGACCACCCATGCGCCCATTCGACGCGCCTGCTCCTGGCACCATTTGACGGTGCGACCATGGACTGGGGACTCGACAAACGGCGCAATGTCCTCGTGCGAGGTGAATGTGTACCCGGTAAAGCACATTTCCGGCAGGAGCAGGATATCCAGGCCGCCATGCTCCACGCTATTTGATTTTCTTTTAGTTCATTTTTTATCGTTGATGGTAGCGCTCTGGTTGCGCACTCGCTCAGGTACTCGGTCGCATAGGCGAAATTGCGGTCCACGTTCTTGTGGACCGGCGAAAACTGAAACACGCCCACGGTGATTTGCCTTGGCATTTTTTTTTGGAAAACTTTTTAAGAGTTGTTGCGCAGCAACAACTCAGATTATACTTCAGGCCTTCGGCCATTCTCGTAAGAGAATAAGAATGCATGTGCTCTATTTGAATGCTCGACTCGAAACAAGTATAATAATCACCTGAGGTGACGCTCCTCTGCGAACCTCACGCTCTTTGGTTCGAATCGAGCGAGAGATTATTTCATTCGAAGGTCTATAAACAGCTCCCACAGTTCAACTGTGCGTAGCTTAATTGGCCATCACGTCCACACATACCGTACCCTCACGCCCGAGGCACGGGCGGAGGTGTTTTCATTACACCCACAGACTTATTCCTTTCGAATCATGTCGACCGTCGCTCGCACCGTGCAGCAGCACGCCGTGCAGCGTCAACATCCGGAGAGTCAGCGTCAACATTTGACACTGAGCAGCAATCGCTCACTGCCATGGGTATGCAGTGCCTCTTTTTTCGGCCGTGAAAATGCCGATAGGATGTAGGGAGATCCATCACGTGGCCGGCAAAGCCATCGTAGGATTTTTTCCAAACAACGTCTCCTAAAATTAGCCCACAATGTGCATCCACACCAGATCCACGATTGCTGGGCGCGGCCGCGATCGGCGAGATGCCGTTGGGCCAGGAGGATGAGGGCGCTACTCGCAGCCACGCCAGCAAGAGTAGCGAGGAGGACGACGACCACCATGAGGACAGCGGCAAACTGGACTCGGACGACGACCTCCCAGACGACGACCTCTTACAGGAGGACGGGTCTGAGGATGACGACACGATCGCGTCCGACAGCCGACACTGGTTCGGCAACGGCAGTGCCTTCCTGCCAGCCACGACCTGGCAGCTCGACGCTCTTGACGATCGGCTGACCCAAGGCAGCGACCTGAGCGCAGCTCTTGGGGGTATGGAGGAGCAGCTTGAGCTCCTCCACCCGGGATCGGCCAAGCTGGCGCCAATCATCCAGGCTCTCGTCAGTGCCGAACTCGCCAAGTTCGCCCGGACCCTGCCTGTGGCGATCAGCAAGGACACTCGTGCAGACCTGTATGACTCAAAGGATCCGTCCGCCGGCGCACACCGCGCGCCGGTAGAGGAGTACACGGCCGAAGTCCCGGAGGTGGCCAAGAGGCTCTGGGGGGGCGCCCATCCCTTCCTTGCCATGCCATCGGACAAGCGCCGCGCAGCGGTGGCCTCGGCGCACAAGTACCGGGGCACGTCCGTCCCAGAGCTGCCGCAGGAACTTTCTGTTCTCCTGGCCAGGAAGCAGAAGCGCGTCGGCAAAGACCCACTGCTCCCGCAGGGCTACAAGTCGCGGGCCAGGTGGGAGGCGGCCAAAGTCGCACACATCACGAAAGTGATGGAGGACTCGGCAGAGTTCGTCCGCCAAGCGGTGGCCAGCACCCCGAGGGCGGCATGCGAGGTGGTACGTGAGCACCTGACGAATCTTGTCGGCTGACAGATTCAGGGCCTTGCGATCCCGACACGGATGTTGCAGCACGACCTCGCAGTGTGCACCATGAGAGCGCACGAGTCGGTCCTGGTGGATGTCGGGCTCCACCCATCCTTCGCGCTCCCAGAGAAACCAGTCAGCATTGCTCGGAACAGCATCCCGTTCTTTGGGGGTGGCAATGCCAGGGCGGACATCAAGCAGGCGGCAAAGCTTGCCACTGACATCCGCTCCTCGCACGAGGTGGGAGCCGCGGGCACGCAAACTCGCAAGCGCCCCATCACGGCCACTATTGCAGCGCCAACGCGACCAAAAGTTGCGAAGCGCTTGTGCAAAACAGGCGATATGCCCAAGCGGGACGGCTCCGCCAAGCCGGCCTATAAAAAGACGAGCAACGGCGGCCCCGGCAAGGGCAGCCGCGGCAACAAGGATCGAGGTACGGGCAAGGGTCAATTTTGACTGCACATCGAATTTCCCATCCCTCCTTGAGGATTTCTTATCCTTCTCATTGTTATCACGCTGGCAGCACTCTCCCTTGGCAGGCGTCATGGAGAGCGCAAAGTGCCAACCCGGCCTGCTGCCATAGGCCCGGGTCCCGCGTCTTTTTTATTGCAATTCAATGACTTTTTGTCTTCTCCCTCTCCCCCTCTCTTTCTTGCGCCGAGAAGTTGTGGATGAGAACGTGTGATTCATCTCCTGATCACTCACGGTTGGCACGCCGTTGCCTTTTCCCAAACCGTTTGTTGCACTCCTCTGGTCGGTGCTCCACTTCAACAGGACCCTCACCGGATCTGCCGAGCATGCCAACGACTGAGGAGCCTGTGGCGCCCGATTCAATCGCAGACACCGCCATGATGCCCGACGACGGCATGCAAGCGCAGCTTCCCCAGACCGCTGATCGCCTTTCGGTACCGCATCATTTTTTTATGATCGATGGCACTCGCATGGTTGTTCCTCCAGTACCCGAGTCGGAGCCGTCCGATGAGGAGAAAGAGGTCTTGTTCCCGCACCCGTGCCCCGACATTCCAGTTGGCGGCCGTCTGCGCCATTTCGCTGAGGCCTGGGACCTGATCACCCAGGACTCTGTCGTTTGCTCGATCGTGCAACACGGTTTTAAACTGTTTGCACAGCGGTGCCCGCCGCAGCCAGTGGTGCCGGCACCCTATCCCATGCCGATTGCCATGCAAGAGGTGCTAGAACGGGAGATCGATGCATTCGTCAAAAAGCATGCAGGAACGAGGGTCCCCGTTCCGGAGTGCCCGGACATGGGACGGTATTGGTCGCGCGCTTTTGTGGTTCAACAGACTGACAAAAACCGCGCCGTCGTGGACTACAGCTCGCTCAACGAGCACACCGTGGCCAAGAAGTTCAAGATGACAACCATCAACGACCTCTTGCTCATCTTGCCACGGTTCCGGTTCATGGTGTCACTGGACGTGGCGGATGTGTATCTCCACATGCCAGCACACTGCTCGGCGTCGCCTCTCATGATGGTGCGCACCCCCGCGGGCGGTTTCCGTCCGGTGTCGATGATGTTTGGTTTAAACACGGCACCACGGATCTTTACCAAAGTAATGGGGCAAGCGATCGCACAGCTGCGGATGGAAGGTGTGCACGTGTACTTTTACCTGGACGATCTGATCGTTCTCGGGCGCTCTCGGGAGGAGTGCTGGTACAGTACCTGTCGGGTGACCCGCCGCCTCCAAGAACTCGGCTTTTGGCTCAAATGGCGCAAGTCGGACCTCATGCCGCGAACTTCGATGCGGCACTTGGGTGGATTCTGGACTTGGCGGCCGGTCACATTTCCGTTCCGATGGACAAGCTCGCACACGCGAGACGCATGCTCCAATCGTTCTTGACGACGCCGACACGATCGACAAGGGAGTGGGCATCCCTCGGGGGACGCCTCGAATCAATCGCCCTGGCCTTCCCGCACCTGCGTCGACACCTCCGCGAGCTCCAGGTCGAGATAGCCGAAATGGCGGCATCTGGCCGCTTGGGCTGGTCATCGATACTGACGCCCACGCGCCCTACATTAGCAAAGCTACAGGGGGCGCGGGAGGTTCTGGAGTCCGACACGGGTGGCGTCC